>JABJVR010015351.1:3574-16179 GCA_025773905.1 Chitala chitala | reverse complement strand
ATTTGTGATGTAGGCATGTGATATACCTTCACTGGGATAGGATTTGTGATGTAGGCATGTGATATACCTTCACTGGGATAGGATTTGTGATGTAGGCATGTGATATACCTTCAAGGCAGTACAAAGTCTGTGACTAGCTATATAACGTATATTCATCATGACACAGACTTCATGACAAAGGCCATATTGTACAATTTTTACAGGGCAAGTGGAAAAACACTTTGTTACATCTGCAAATTCAAAATAAATACCTAGTTTCAAACATTACACATTGTGTTGAATTTCAGCAGCAGCAGCAAGTATAGTATTTTTAATAGGTTTTTAATTAATTAATTAATTAATTTTTTTACAACAGTATCATCAACGTTTTCTTTTGGATTTATTGGAAAAAAATTCCTAATATAACATTTTTTCCTATCAAAACAGCCCTTATTCAGCTTGACTAGAATCCAAATTGCCCAATCTGAATTCACAGCCCATCCACTTTTTGATGATAATCAGGATCCTGGACTGGCAAAGAGAGCAGCACACCTGTCCCAGGTGCCTCATGCGAGTGGCCCATCTGCTGGCATGAAGCAGCTGTCACAGGAGTGGAGCTGCAGCTGCAGGTGTGTCCTGCATCGACCTGGCTCCACCCACACCGTAGTGCCTGCCCTGCTGGTCCCCAGGCCACACTATAGGCCGAGGAACAGCAAGTGCCACAAGACAGGCCTCAGCTGTGCAAAATGCAAAAGGCTTCCATGCCAACCTTTATCTAATGAGTAGCCTTTTGTCTGTTCACCCTCTCTAATTAAACTGAGGTCAGTGGCAGTCCAAAACTGAATTTGTGTTAACAACAGCTCTGTCAATCACTCAGTGATTTTTTTTCCCCTAGTGTGAACTGCATATTATTCAGCAATGGAACGCCAACCCCTAAACTCCCTTACACAGTACCAGACAAACATGGGTCACACTTTACTGTGACCTTGGGAGATATCCCAGAATTCCCCTGCAGTGTCTGTATGTAAACATAGGACAGCGCTACAGCTTTAAGTAGCAATTCGGGCAGAGGGCCATGCCTACCTCCGGAGCCAGCTGGTGCTTGGTTCCGTACAGGGAGCGGCACATGCTGAGGACCTCCTCGCCAACGCGGCTCCCAGTGCCCGGGGCACTGCGTGACACTGTGGCCATAGCCAACTTCACCCAGGGGTTCTCAGTAGAGCGAATGCTGAGGAGGAAGAGAAGGGGTTGTCAGTGTGCACCTACCAAAAGCCACTACCAAAACTTCCGAATTAAAAAAAAAGCTAATGTTTGTGTGCATATGCTTGTACGTGTGCATGCGCAAGTTTCTGTAGATAAATATCCTAGCCTCATCTTAAGACGCAAGTGACATATGACTTGTCAGTTTTACAGAGGCAAACTAATCAACTTCATCATATTATCTTTGAGAAGAGATGTTTCATTGTAAAGAGTAAATACAACCATTCAGCCTCTGGCTGTGCCATATTACTTTTAGCACACGCACACTATATCATACTGGCATGCATACAACGTATTGCATTTATATATCCTTATGACCAGTCTGAGGGGATTTCCCATGTATGAGAAAACTGATTTACAACAAGGTCATTGGGGAAGGAACCCAGCAACAAGAGACAATTTATATTGTGACATGCCTGCAGTAATAAAAAGTAGTAAATCAACCTGATACAGGTAACACAGATCATTAAAGGAAAAATAAAACTACAAAATAGATCCATGACTGTTAATCATCAACAAAAATAATTGATTATTGTATTCACTGACAGCAACTTTGGCAACTGCTTAGTCAGCCTCGAACATATAATGTGAGGGCGAGAGGACGACACAGAGCGATGACGAGCTTCATTGCCGAGCTTCAGTACGATCTTCGATTTGTTGGCTAAGACAAACTTTAGCCAGAGCTGCATGTATTGCTTCACCTTTTCTGATGCAAATTCACTTTTTGATACAAAAAAACTGAACAATGCATCAGTGGCAGGGGTCTACAAGATAATAATGTATTATATTTAACAGATTGATATTTTGCTCGATGATAAACTAGACAAGTGATTTAAGTTGTAAGCAAACTATTTTTCAGCTTTCATGATTGTACTTTACTTACTGTATTCTTATAAATCTTAGTTACAAAATTGTTTCATCATAACCTTTGAGCTGGGAGTAAATAAAACAACTGTAGTCAAAATCTCTCGTTACAGAACACTATGAAAGTGGATGTATGTGAATTGCTCATTTTCCCAGCTGTGACACCGTACAACACCACATAGGATTCACCTGTCTTTTTTTTTTTTTTTTTTTTTTAAAAACATTGCCCAGGACACATAATGTATTTCTAATTGTTAAATTGTAAAATAAATTTTTTGGCCTTCTGCTAGAATAGGATTAACATGTCAAGTTAGTTGCCTGTAAATTAACTTTTAACAACCAAACAGCGACAAGTTCACAGCATTCTCCAGATCTCGTCTTTTACGCTCATTCTGTAGACACGCGCACACAATTAAATGACACCCTATGGTCCCTTTGGTCAAACGACATGCCAATCAAACATCCTGACATGCACCACATTTCTGCAGCAGGCAATATTGTTTGTAAGGAAAGAGCCATTCTTAGACTTGAACATGTTGATGCATTTACATGTTAGTATTGGTATCAAATCATTCCCAGAATTATTAGTCCATATCTCGTTCATTTAATTGACTATTATGGAAATTATTATTATAATTATTACTGCTACTACTACACAACTTGTATACAAACCTGTTTCCTCTTATAAAGGCTAGGTATGCATGTGTCATCTTATTAGTTGACTCAAACCAGTAATTGGCTCGTTAATTATCAAAATAATCACTAGTTGCAAACCTAATCCAAAATAATAAGTGACAGTTTTGACTTTAAATTAGATGCCATATTTACTGATGTCAAACTTTAAATTTGTGTATGTTTATGTTTGGTGGCATGCATAAAGAGCAGCTCAGCTCCCTCAGCTGCTTGGGGAGGAAGCATACGGAGAATCGCTGCATATTCATGCTTACATTATCTTTCTCCCCCAAGAAGTGGGATGAAGATGGGAGACACTGAAGTTTTAGCAGTACAACATACAACACATACACGAGTAAAAATAAGAGTCGTTACTGTATTAACTTTCCAGTGAAGCAGCCCCCCCCCCCTTCACAGACAAATGTTCCTTAGAAACAACTGAAATGATGACAGACAGAGCCCCAAAGTAGCAAGTGTCAGATTAAAACAACAACAACAACAACAACAAAAAAAAACTCAAACAAAACAACGTATTTTTGTACTTTGTGGGGGGGAGGGCGTTTCTTATAGCTGTAAATATTAATATGCTACAAAAACAGCCAAATCTCTTATACCTCCCAGTTCTGAACACACTTCTCACAGAGCTCACCAAGGTGGTCTAGTGAGAGTAAACCGTGTGTTTTGGGCTTTTCTGTTCATAAATGGCTCCTCTGATGACAAAAATAACACGCTTGAAATAAAACCCCTCCACTGTTACAGCGTTTCAGGTTCAATTAAGGGGATAGGTAAGGCTTTTCCAGAAAATACACGGTATCCGAGATGTAAGGAAAAAAACACTTAAAAAGGTCATAAAATAAATCAAAACGAGATTAGAAGGTGCGATTTTAATGAATTTTCACTCGAGCTGGAAATGAAGCTTGAACAACAGGAAACATGCGGGATGACATCGCATTTCCTGCACGCTTGGTAGCGATTCCAATTAGCCGCTATACACCAGTACGCGCTCGTCTCTTTACTCATATTATCTTCCATTGTTAAAGGAAATTGAAACGGCATAATGCCGCCAAACGAGCTTGTATCCGCATCACACTGTTAAAAAACCATAAAAATGTGTCCTTGTTTTCCACACACAAAATGTAATTGATTACAATCAACCCCCTTTTCTGCAGACGCCTCTTCTTTGAGCCTGCAGGTACTCGCGCAAGTGTCTGCGCATGAAACTAAAATAAGGTTGGCGATAATTAAAAAAATAAAAGCTTAAAAAATAATGTATTCTGTAGATCATGAACAGAACTGATTGTGTGGAAGACAGTTGTTCTCACTGGTGTTATTTTGGTCCTTTTTCAGATCTTCAGGAATAACAAAATCGTGAAGGTGACAAATTTTCACATTTCAAAACGGATTCATACCAAAACAGACGGTTTGGTATGTAACTCTGGGATACAGAACAATGTGGCTCCTGCTTCAGTCAGAAGGAGAAGAAAACACTGGGCAACATAAGCAATTAGATTTAAAATGTTAAGTGCTTTTTATAAATTGCATACAGACACACGTGCCTTCGCCATGCGCCTTCAAGCATTTTTAATTTCCCAGGCTGATTTGATGGAACGATGTTACCTGTCACAGCTGAATTCGATGACATGCCTTCTAGATGCAGCATATTTTGCTTATGTTTGCCGTGCACCAGCTGTTGTCCTATGAAGTTAATTTTGTGCCAAAAATATCGTGCTGTACATGTATATTGAGAAACCGTGGCAAATCACTGAGTAGCAAAATTGATAATCTTACAATCAGTGAAAGTTATTTTTGAAACATTATCTATTTCCTGAGGAATTTACCGAGTTATATAATTTAAACATTCATATTTCCATGTTTTCTCTTTCAAGCAGCATATGTCAACAAGAGTTGAACAGTCCAAGTTCCAGTCGAGTATTGACAGCACTCAGCTTCCCCTGTGACCCACCAAAGTGATAAAAAAAAATTATAAAGCAAAAATTTATTCAGAAGCTGAAAAATTTGGCAAAAGCAGCTAAAAATAAAGATTAATCAGCGAGCCAATCAACCAGCTAGCAAGCAAACAATAAAATGACACATTAAAGGTGAGCGGGACTCACAGGTCATCTCCAGTGACAGAAGGCCAGGCCTGGAGGAGCAGAGCCAGGTGCTGCAGCTCCTCCGAGCTGTTGCTGGAGGCCAGCAGCTCCTCAAACAGCTCCCGCCGCTTCTCCTGGCTCTCCACATCAGCTGAGTCCAGCTATGAGCAGGAACAAGAAAGGTGTCAGCGCCAGGTCACAGCAGACAATCACGCCCCTCTCTTCTCTTACTTGAAACAACTGAAAACTATTGTTTTCCTCTTTAGAATGAGAATTTTCACCTCTTGTTTTTTTTTTTTGAGTCATTACAATCATTGAAAGTCATTATAATCATCTTTGCGGTCAGCAAGGGTGCACTTCAATAGTGTGCCATTTTTGAACCACACTTACTGAATGCTCACTCATATGTCGCTAACCTACCAATACACTGAACTCTTAAGCAAGGCATCATATACAGGCATTTTATGAAGAAGTATCAACATTTATCACTTACTAGAAAAGAACAAACTAAAACATACATTAGAGAGTTATTTTCTGTACCACAAATATAATTTCATGTTGGCAGTAACTCAAAATTGCAAACATGGCTTTTGCTCTGTAACACTTGCTTTACCCAAACAATGGCTATTTCTATACAGAACAATACGCACAGATGTCTTGACTACTTAAAGCCATTGCTGTGATTACCTGAGGGTGCTGGGACAGTGATGAACATCTGTAACGAGTGAACAAAGCAGGTCCCCTACTCATGCCATGCATGTATTGCACTTTTTACGAGCTATGCTGAGCCGCATGAATGTGCTGTAACACGCGTTTCTCTGACGAGTGTCTCAGTTCGACTTTCTGCGTGAACTCCCCGCCCTGACAGGCTGTCTCCTGGGCTAAGCAGCTGTTTATTGACCACAACCTGGGAACTAAACTGACAAAAGCACAACACCACAGTGGTAAAGGCAGAGCATAGCTGGGATCAATGAGATGCTGATTCTGAGCACTTTTAATTAAAGTCTTACATTTCCTGGAAAACGCATCTTGCATGATGTGCTTTTTCTTAATTACAGCATTGCTTTTTAAGCAGGCTAAACCTCAGGCTGATCCATGGGAAATGTCTGCAGCTTTACGCATGGCTTGTCCAGCAGAAAATTATACTGTGTGAGGAGCAGAAACATCAGATGGCAGACTGGTTAAGGAACAGCAAGAAGAGTCACTGGGAAGAAATTGCTGTTGTAGCACTTACAATAAAATTTTAAAAATTCAACGCGTTATTTCACAAGATTACAATGCGAAGTGTCAAAAACTTACACTGGAATACGTAATGGAGGAAAGCATAATTTCACAAATTATGGAAATGGTAAAAACAAAACAAACCTTTGTTTTATTTATTTATTTTTTTAAACACATTTCAATTTAGCTTTCTTCAGGAACAGTGAATGAAAGGTTTGACCCCCAGGACACAATATTATTCTGACCTGGAAATTTTATGCAAAAAACACAGTAATACAGAAATCCCCAAAAAATCTTGGCATCGGTTTCAACAGAAGGCCAGCACATATTTTCTTATGGTGGTGACATTACCGGGGAAAAAAAAAAAACCAAACACCATTGGACCATGCTAAATAACCATGAAATATGTTCACGTGTTCCATCATACAAATGAGTTAATGCTCAGAATGCAATTAAATTCTCTATTGCTGCACTGCTGTTTAACTTAGAACAGTAACACTGCCATCCGAGTCGCTGCCGCCCTCTGTTACAAACTTGGCCACCGTCAAAACAACAGCAATCATAAGAACATTCGAAATTAAAGCAACAAAACAAACAAGGTCTATAACAGTTCAGATGTTCATTCCATACCAGACTCACTAATAACAGTTATCAATAACAACTCTAATCTCTGACACAGCATATTATCCACTCATTGGCCAGAGTAACAAAGACAGCTGACAGCTCTATATTCTCGTACCACAAAATTTACAAGTTATATTTTTGTCTGCATGAATAACTCGCTCTCTCTGTTGCTACAATCACAAACCTCTTCAGAACAGGCCCACTGGTGCCACCACAGAGGCTGGTATAAATTGTACCCAACATATTGTAAGAGGACCCAGTGCTCCTTTCCTTGACTGCATGTATTTCTGACTCTGTGTCTCGTACCGTTGACAAGACCAACTCATTCACATTAAAGCCCTGTGTGTGTGTGGCAGTGACTGGAAAAGGCCACAGACACCCCATTATTACTGGGGCAGAATATAAACAAACCAGAGATCCCTGTGCTCATTTAGAGCTGTATGCTTAACAGCAGATATTTTCCGGAAGCACGGCTGCTGACAGAAAACCACAGAACACTAAAATCTGTCAGCACAGACCTTATGCACTGACAAAAACTGAGATGAGAGTGGGCCGCGCATTTTCAGCCATAATTTACAGATGGTTTAATATCATAAAACTGTTCCACAAAACGTAAAGCACATTAACAGGCAGCTGCACAGCCATAAAAACCAACATTCAGTAAATCCAAATAAACAAAACAGTTCCTTATTGGATTTCTTTCTCCCTAAATCTGATCAAATTATCCTGCCTTTGTGTACATCTCTTATCCGCCTGGTTCTGAACCTGGGGAACAGCAATGCTATAATGTAACTTGACAGTCCAAACTTCGACATCTACAACACACACAGTATATTCAAATTCCATTTTTCGTTATTATTGAATAATACATTCCAAGTGAGCAAAAGGTTAGGACTCATTTGCCAGAAATGCATGATTTATCAGAGCATAAAAAGAATCAACCCAGAGGTTAAATCCAATGGAAGATTCAAACTCTGGCACTTTTTTTTTTCTTTTTTTTCACTAAGCCCAAACAATAGAAGCAACAGCACCATCCTGGAAATCTTAATTACCAAAACTATTCAAATTGACGAGACAAAATGACACAGCTTTTTTCACTGCAAGTCATACATTTCGCATGAATCCAGCAGATGTCCATAGCTGACAAAATAACAAGGCAAACAAGAATATAACTGCCAAACAGAGGAAACCAAGTCGAGTGACGTCTCTTTTCACCACGTCGTCAAGTCGACTCTCAAAAACCACGCCACCGCCGCATTAACGGGATGGGCTCCTCGCAGGGAACACAGCGTGATTTGTTTAACGTCTCGCTGTGACACAGTCACTCCCTACACAAAAAAACTAGCATAGAATAGGACAGCTCACTGCATATTGTGCATGAGGAAGTGAAAGGATGGGGAAGATGTAGATCTTTCTCCACTCGCTATTGAATTCAGTAAGGATATGAGCATCACTTGAATATTCAGCAGGTTTACAATATTCATTACCTTCAGGACAGAGAAAGTGAGGCATCAGAAGTTGTTTATTTAGAGGCTATAACAGGAGACAAAGAAACATTGTAGCGTGCACAAAATGAGGAGAGAGACCTTTCTGCGGGTTCCCGATGTGCAAAACTCTGGAGATGTTTGTGAATGATGTCTTTCACTATATACTGTTCAATCAAAGAATAGCGAAGTGTGCCTTCTCTCGCAGTCGCACCTATCGAGGCCCGCATCCTGCGCTCCTTATCTCGGCTGGGGCTGAGGTGGAGCAGGAGCCTGCTCGAACTCCTACTCTTATTGAACATCGAAATTTTCTACACGTTTCCCAGAAACACACTATACAGCCTTCAACTCGACAGAAAGCCCCTGTCTCGGCTGAAGGCTCTTGTGTACAATTGCATGTGCATCAGCAGGGGGGTGGGAAGAGGAGGTAGGCGTCTTACCACTTCAAAGCCATGTCTGTTTAAAACCCCCCCCCAAACCCATGCGTATACATTGTGCAAACCTGGTAGCTCCAAAGAATTCCCGACACGCACCTGCTCATGACTCACATTTTAATGTACACCCATCCATGTCAAGTGTCCTACCTCCCCTGTATAGCTTATTAATTAGTCATGCAACTGGGGAATATAATGTTTAATGAATATTTACTTTTAATTGGGGTGGCTGAGGTATTGGAAGGGAGGGCAGGAGAGACAGCTTGTCTCATGTCACGGTGACATGCGCATCGCCAGAGCTTTGTGGAGCCACCAGGTGTTTCGGCCGTCGAGGCACGTGAGCAAAAACGCCAAAGAGAGGAATAAACAGCAGACAGTGAGCAGAGTGGGTATACGGTACAGCAGCTATACGGTAAAGTGACATCGGTAACAACTCAGCACCACATATGAATTAAGCGAGCGTCTGTTTGTTGCGGTCCACTCAGTGAGAAAGACAAAATTTGCACTTTTTTTTTTTTTTTTTTTTTTTTTACTGAAAAGGGGCATTTAAAGAACAGCTTTAAAGCAAGCTTTTAAATTATTTATTGCACTGGAAAACAGAGTGGAAATTCCTAATTTCCTGATGCCTGGATCTTGAGACGAATACATTAACCGCAAGGTGTGGGTGGCAGTTTCCGATGGGACGACCCCAAGCCTGCCCGTGTAAATCACCACAGCTGCTGAATTGAGCTCAGAATCGGCACCATCTCAACACATGGCCCGCCGACATTTTCCACGACGCCCCAAAGCAACAATGCAAATGACTGCAGCTCAGAGCCACTGAGAACACGGTGTACCTTTCGCCCTTGAGAAGTTCCACTCAGCCCAACACCCCCCTTCTTCCTGTAACCAATGTGGGCTTACAGCCGGTCCTCAACCCTCCTCCCCAAGAGTACTGCTAAGGGAACGTTCTGAGCCATCCAAAGGCTCAGGTCCCGTTTAGTACCCACAAGCTGCTTTTTAACATTTATAATTCCTTACAACATCTACGTTTTGCTATTCACACCTAAATGCTCTGCTGTTCGCACTTTTGAGTCAACCCTTTTAAAAACTGCATAATTAGCATATAAGATTTAGCAGGAAAGATTCATGCAACTTTATGAACTTTAAACATTTTTTTTTTCCCATGCAAAAATAAATAAAACACTTTTCCCCCTCATATATATATATATACACACACACACACACACACACACACACACACACACACACATATATATATATATATAAGGGAGAATATATACATATATATCCTAAAATTAATTTTGAATAATTTTGAAAAACTTATAAAAAAACTGACCACTGTGCAACAGAAGGCCTAGTGCTGTGTGTGTAAGTCTCATCTGTGTGCTTATATACAGCTCTCTGGCACAACTGAGCTGCTCAGTTAAAACAGACAGTCTGGTGTTGGCAATGTCTGGGAGATGTGGCATTAAATCCTGGTTCCAAACCTTGCAGTGCTTTAAGCACATGTTCTGATTTGAATTCCACTGGGAGTCTGTGCCAGGGTCAAACCGACTGCCCATAAGTGATCTACAAGGTCCCCAGGAGACCTTGAGCCAGCACACCAACAAGAACAGGCTGAAAATCTGAGCAAAGCCAGCACCCTTTTCAAAGAGCTTATAGCTTAAGCGCACTGTCGACACCAGTGGCCAGCGCAGCCTTTAAAGGCTAGAGCTTATAAGGACACGAACTGAAGTAACTCAAGTTTGTTGGTTCTAATCCCAGGAGGGACCCTGCAGCACTATCTGAACCCACCTGTAAAGAAAAAAAGGCCAAAGCAGTGTGTGGTTTCTTTTTCTTTTGGTGGGGGGGAGGTAGGGGGAGAATCAGCTAGGAAACAGAATAATAAGATGCCTGAGGCAGTTAATCTAATAAAAGAGGAGCCTGATCAACAGTGATGGTAAAGGACAGAACTGCACAAACACGCACTCCGTAGCGGGAGGCAGTTCTGTTAACAGCTCCTGTCCCTGTCATTCCTTATTTACACCGTGCCTCTGCACAGAGAGCTCCTATTCTTTAATGTCATTATCAGCGCTCAGACAACAATTTACACAACGTCCCGGTGTCAGCTCAAAGTCGTTAGGCGGTTGCGAGAACAGAATACAGCTGCAGAAACACTGACGTCGGGCACCGGGGGGGGGGGGGGAGGGGGGTTTGTGAGGCAGGGGAGGGTTAACACTTGAAGCATGCAGGGAACGCTAGCAAAGCACTGTGTAGCAGAGGTCCTTTAAAGCCATGTTGCTAGCCATCAAAGATCACACCAAGCGACTGAATTGGCTTTCGATATTCATTGTATGCTCTGCGGTAACCAAGCCTTCGTGGTCAGCAGAAAAAGGATCTCACTGTCAACAGGCCTTACACTCAAAATGACAGTTTGGTGATGGGGTGGGGGTGGGGGGGCAAAGGTAGCAAGAAAATTAAACCACTTTGTTGACTGCTGCTCATTGTGTGGCAACTATACTGTGACCCCTCTGTGACCTGCACCTGTTAACGACAAAATGAGAAGGCGAGTGAAGCTTGGTGTCATTGTGGGGGCCGGGATGCTAAAAAACAGAGCCCGCCTGCCCGAAACTCTGGAGCTTCAGCTGAACACCACTACACGTACCCTCTGAAAACATTTGAAAAAGAAGTCCTCTGCATATTTAATCCCTTCCAGATAATCAAGAAGCAGTGTGGGGTGGGGGTGTCCTCACAGATGGATGGGTGAGCGAGGCGACGCCCGCACACGCAGCAGCAGCCTGCTAATTCACCACCAGCTGGCCTTCTTCCCAGCAACGCATTGATTTGTAGGAGCACTACTTATAGCACCTACAGCGTAATTAAATATTAAGGCCACTTTGATGTATGCAAAGCCCGACTTAGAAGATTATCTGAGACCCTCAGTGTGGCTCCAACACAAATCCAAGTAATAGAGATTTAGAGAAGGGGGGGGAGACAGGATCCCCCTTGTATATCTTCTTTTCCAGTAATGAATAACTTGGATGACATGATTAACAGTTTTAGCTTAGAATGTCTCATGGGAGAAGGAGGAAGGTATTGCTATTTCAGTCCTGATCGGTGCCATTTGCTAAGGCTGGGCCTGATGACAGCCTCCCCTCCCCCACCCCAAATATGCTCCTGGTCTGCTTGGCTCTCTGGGCACCAAACAAAACAAGATCACAGCCATAAAGGCACACAGAACAGGGGCTGTCACTCATAGCTGTGTTGGTGGACCACTCAGTTTAAAGACAGGAGGGAAAACCAGAGGTTCATCAACTTCCGATTTCATCCATTTGCCTACATTTGGTCTGATCCCCAAGCCAATCAAACACAGCCAAGACAGGATCTCCATAACGATCCACTGGTGATTGACTCTGGAGCCCTACAAGCTTCCATTAACAATGGATGTATTTTACAAAATCCGCAGATAACACTCTGCACTGCAGACACAGTATTGGTTATTGACTTCTATTCCCACTTCTGGACATGTCTGATTGAACAGATGGACATCTCATTATTATATTAAAAAAAAAAAAAAAAAAAAAGAAGCAGGACCTGCTGACTGGGCGCTAATGAAATGCTGCTGAGTGAAACTGGGGCAGTCCATGCTAGGCACGATTCTGCAGGGTTGGGGGTGCGGGCAGGCGATTCCTGGAACCCTGATGGGTTCATTCATCACAAAGGCCATGGTGTGTGATGCCCCTGGTCATCAAAGGTAATTACAACCTCGTTACAAACGAGACGTTACACAATCAGGACAAAATACCAGTACCCAGATGAGCTCAGGAAAAACAGGACACATGGACAGAATCAGATACTTCAGGAGAACCAGGGATTACCAACGCTTTTTACACACTTCACTCTGAGCTAAGCGACCACCGTGTTTGGCGGTGGGGGGGGGGGGGGGGGGGGGGGGGGGGGGGGGGGGGGGGGGGGGGGGGGGGGGGGGGGGG
>JABJVR010015332.1:0-42002 GCA_025773905.1 Chitala chitala | reverse complement strand
GTATTGACATGACTGGCAGCTGACACAAAAGATTCAGCAGGTGGGGGGAGGCAGTGGCACTCTCTCCAAGTGGTGTAATGAGTTTGTGGCAGAGAAGATGCAGATCTGATGAGATTGAAAAGCGTCTGTTTGGCAGCGCTGAATGGCTTCCCCGTCCACAGCTTCTGACTGCCCTGTGCTGGCAGGCATGTCAGTAGGTTTGGCAGATGGCATCCTGAGTCTGATCTGGGTACAGAGATGGTATACAAACTTTACAAACATTATCTGAGGGGTCAGCTGTGCCCTGCAGGGGTTACCTCTTCTTACAAGGTACTGTTCTTCAGAATGAAAGGGTGCTTCTTCAAGGGCACATGTCCTAGCAATGGTACACAATTAAAGGGTACATTTCCTTACAAGGGTACACTTCCTTACACTACAAGTTTGCTGAGTAGTATTTCAAGAACTAACCTGACATCAGTCTTGACACATTCAATGAACTTTGGAGTATGGGCACACATTTTTATGCGAGAGTGTGTCACCAAAGAGAAATTTTGAGAAATATTACCACAACTATGGCAGTAAGCCACCTGGTGCCTCAATGGGTACAACATCAGACTGGGATGTGGAAGTCTCCCGGTTTAAATGTCGACCCAGGTGTGTCCTTGAGCAACACACCCAAATGCTAGGTCCCCTGGCATCACGTGGCTGCCCACTGTGTCCCCTGAGGGGATGGGCTAAATAAAAAGAACTAATATGTCTGTAATATGTATGTGAAGTGTTGTAAGTTGCTTTGGACACAAGCATCTGATAAAAGTAAAAACAAGCAAAACTAATGGTTATTTTTACAGCTTCTATTTAACAAAAACAGTGTTTACTTTCCAGTTTATTTTTTAAGTTTTGATTTGAACCATTAATCACATTATGATGCCACAAAGACAGAAGTGGCAATACTTGTGTGCATATTATGTGTAAAATTATGGTTTTATAAATGACCACCATTTTCTGTCTGTACTCATAGTTGAACCTGAACTTTGTGTGTATGTGTGTGTGTGTGTCTGTGTGTGTGTGTGTGTGTGTGTGTAATTGTAAATTTATGATGGATGACCTTCTTCACAGCACCTGTATATGAATTTGTGCATGTATGCATGCAATTATGATATTGATCTTCTGACGAAAAAGTGAACAATAGTTAACAATGGATTTGAATTGGTGTGTGTGTGCATGTGTGATTGTACATGTGCGTTGTGTGTGTGTGTCTGTGCATGCGCATGTATGTGTGCGCATGTGTTTGTATGTGTGTGTGTGCATGCGTTTAATTCTAATTTTTTGATGGAAGGCTTTTCTATCAACCTTCTGTCTGTTTGTATTCGCTGTGAGCTTTGAGAAGAGTAAAATGCTGGTGACCAGACTCGAATCTCTCGCTCATTAACTATAAATTTAAGTTCTGCCACTAAGGCTTTACCCAATAAAAGTTTAAAGACTACTCAGGGAGCTAATGTTTACCATAAAATTGTATGTCATGTCACTGTTTAAGCTGTAGATTTTCTTTTTTTTTTATGTCACAATGCTCACTACTCAGTGACTGATGACCTGAGCACATAGACTTGTTATAAGGAAAAGTACAAAGTCATCCTTTAAAAGGAGTTTTGATTTTATTTGTAAATTGTGTTATGCGTGCTGTGAGTTATTGTCCTCCTTTTGGTCAGGATAGCCTGGAGACTACATAACATCCTAGATTACAGCAGTGCCAGGAAAGTTCAAATTCATCTATGAAATATCATGACTGCTCATCCTTGTTTGCATTTCTGTCAGGGACAAACTGCAAGAACCGCACTGACAACAGAGGGACAGTTCTCATTTTTGGGGTATCAGCGATAAATAACAAACCATTCAACAGTTGTGTCACTTCCAATTTCATTATTCACTGATGTGTATGATTGGAGGAGGACCGTTCTCTGAATTTCTGAATGTATTTGCTAGCTGGTATGCAATAATAATAGAATAAGTCTGGTTTTCAAATCGTGTATGGCAATGACAATATATATATATATATATATATATATCACTGTGTGGGACTTACTTGTATGTCCTGTGGTGTAAAGTCACGGCAAAGCTGTACTTCTTAATTCTCTCAGGACCTGAAGGAAAGTCGGAAAGCGGATGCACTCCTGACATGGCCTGGCACACCACTGAAAGGGGAATAATCTGTAAAGACCAAGAGGTCAGTTCTCACAGGACTGCTGATACCCTCCTCCTGCCGACCAAACTGTCGGGGCCACAAATCTTTCAGGCCCTCAGCTGCCACAGCTAACTCACTAAACGCTGAGCTGGATTTTGATGGTTGGGTAATTTAATAAATTGCAAAGGCCCGCAGGAGGATTTTATGGATCTGTAAATTTTCCTTTCCAGAAATCAAGTCTACCAGTTCCAGGCCAACATCCCACCAATATTTTAAACTGGCTGCTTGTGAATAGTAGCAATCCACATCTCTGCGTGAACGCTATATCCATCCCATTCTTAAAATGTGCTGTACACACAGACATAATAATTAACAAAGCAAAAAAAAAAAAAGAAAACAAGGATTAATGATGATCCTTTCATATACACCAAAGACCTTTCAAACAGTATCACTGAGAGGACCCAGATGTTAAACCAAAATATTGCCAGCTGAAACACTCATATCCATGGGCCAGACCTTGTACTGAATCTAAGTGCAATATCAGTGCTATACGACTTTCTATAAATACACTATAAAATTCTGGGGATTACATTACCCACAAAACAACAAATTCTATCTGTCCAGAAACTGCAAAGACCCCAGATTCGTGTATAGCATCGGCCTTTTTACATACCGCACATCATATGGTGATACAAAAAAGACTTAGGAATAAAGCAGCATTTTTGTCATTGCCATTCATTGAGTGACTGAGCCATCCTTAGGTGGTGAGGAAATTGTGCAGTTTGCAGCCAGGATATCTTGGATGGCTTGTTATTGTTTAATACCCAAACAGAGGAAACAGAGAGCCGTTAAAACACACATCAATTACATATTGATCCACCATGAGTCTAAGTTTAGTCACATAACCATTGTCTTCCTATGTCCAGCAAGGGTCTCGCTTCTTGGTGTGTGACATGACAGTCAAATCCCATGTTGTGTCTGAAATAAGAAAAGGAACAATTTATAGCTAACAAGCCCTTTGGGAAAAGATGAGCCAACATTGATTAAGCAGATGCCTCTTTCAATGTGGGTCGTTACACGCCGCTCGATGAAGTGTGTGTGGGGATAGTCTTCATGGAGATTTGGGCCTTTGCCACTCTAGTGCTGAGGCAGCAGACTAAAATGTAGCTATTATCATGAGCCAAACTGCCCACCTCTCAATGCACAAACAAACAGACCGAGGACAGAGCTTTGAGGTGCTTAAAGAGAAAGAAGCATTAGGACACAGACTGCAGATTTTGACTAATATAAACTTCATTACAAGGATTGTGTCCAAATACCAGTAACTGTATTTTCTGCTATGGTTACAGCTATTGTTGTACTGTTGCTGTGCCAGTCACAGTATTATGCTTTAAACCAGTTTAACAAACATACATCTCACAGCTGTTCACCCTGGACAGAGTCTCATGGGAGCATAAAACTTACCCCTGGCAGCATAGGACACGAGGTGGGATGAAACCTGGATAGGACACCAATCCACTGCAGGGCACAGATGCACACACATTCACATATTAATGGCAGCTTAGAATTCAAGGTCTACCTAAACCTGCATGTGTTTGGACTGTGAGATCATAGTGGAGAACCTGTGGCCATCTTTATCATGTAACAGAAGAACATGCAAACTCCACATGTATGCAAACACACACACACACACACACATGCAAAACAGAGCTGAGAGCTGAAAACCTAGAGGTCTGAGGCAACATAAGTATAACTTGGCAGTGAAAGTTAAGTTATGACTGTTTTTTGATATATAGAAACTGAATATAGTTTCAGGTATGGTAGTAGAAATAATGTACTGCTTATGCAGTTTATTAAAGGGTATTGTGCTGTGTATGTTCTTATCACATGCAATTCCCAGACCCAGGAACTGGTATAAAAACTGCCTCAACAGCAGGATTAGGTTCTTTTGCTCAATTCCCCTCTGCAATGTCTTGACCAGTATTTTGTATGACATTGGGATGATGGGATCTGTCAAAGCAAGGCAGCAGATGAGATCGTGGCTGGGTGGGATCCAGCAGGAGAACAACAAATAGAATAATGAGTGTGTGTGTGTGAGGAGGAGGGGCACATGCAGAATATAGACTTTGGGCAGTTGCAGTGGGACAGAATGCAGTTTGTGTAAGGGGGTGTATAATGTGAACATTACTGCATCATGTTGCTTCCATCATTTGATGTGAAGAGGGTAACAAATCTGCACTCTGCTTCTCAGGTTACTGTATGTGTTTATTTTGAAATAAAAAAGGGCCCTACAGACCCATAACAAAAATGCATATATGCATATTTAAACTGTTCTTTACCTGACATAAAAAATATATATATATATGTTTTTTTTATATTTTAAAAATATTTTTATATGTTGTAACCGTAGACAATCTATGCATACTTGTCAAATATTGACAACACCACTATTTACACAGGCCCAGATAAGTCGTCTTCTTTAAAATTGTACCTTAAATAGAACATCAGTCAAGAACTCAGACGTCCAACACTAGGTTTCCTACCAAAACCAATTTATCATTTCATTCCACAAGTCCATACTTTCACAATTGCAATTTGAAGTTTTAATGAAAAGAGACGACTTGGCTCACTGCCAAGGCCAGTGCTAATTTATCATTTAAAATGCATAGCATTCAGTGGTATTCTGTCATAAGACTGTTGTTTGGATGAAAGCCTGTGCACAAGCACAGTACTGCGGAGTGCCATGTGCTCTTTTGTGATGTCACTAAGACAACGCTGGGCTTCTTCCTATAGGTGCTATCAAATTTCTTTGAGCAGAAAGAGAGAGAAAACTGTCATGGAAACAGCACTCAACAGTTCTGCCAGCACATAAACACTAATAAGGTGTTTAACAGAATGACTAGTGCCTGATATTTGTCACATAATTCTGATTTTAAAACATGTAGCCATGAGTTTAATCCTTACGTATAGCTTTAGCTCTCCAGTGTTATGAACACAAGTAAAAGGAGGACACATTAACAATTAAAACACTAATGCTTTCCTGACCTTCAAGTCCACACCTTATAAAAGATACCACTGCACAATTTTAGACATTTTCCTGTACTTCAGTCATGATATAAATGTGTGCAATTAACTTTTGCTAATGCTTCTCATCGGTCCAGAAGGAAGGTAATGCACTTCTTAATATACTGATACATGACATCAGTCAGTAATGTTAAAGTCAATTGACGGAGATGTGGACAAGTAAACTCACAAAGCTGCTAGTTCCTTAAGGTCTCAGAGAATAATTAATATTCAGTTTAAGTTCTTTCAATAATTACATAGGAATTATAAAGGCAGAGGGACATTTTGTTGCTATGCTTAAGGATAGATGAATGAACACAAAATTATAACAGTGTCAAATACCTTAGGAATATTCAAGGAATTTGAACTTTCAAGGAATGCCATGAGTGAAACTGACCTGTGAAGTCTCTTTGTTTCCACCTTTTGTTTGGTCTACCCCACAACATCTTTGGTGGACATCGTATGAGGGGAAACCCTCGTTGACATCAAACTTGTGTTTAGGGGTATTGAGGGCTTGCAGGACTGTCTGCTTTTATATGCCTATATTCAGTGTCAGTCAAAGTATTCATCTACTTTTCAGCAAAATTAAATAATTTGAAAAAACCTTGCATAAGCATCCTTGAGTAAACCACGACATTCCATGTTGCGAGCCTTAAAGCTCCTCTGACTGAATGACAAGGTAATAAGCAACACTATCTTGTGTTGAGATTTAATTTTGTATTTAACATGACAAACTATTTACAGAGTGAAATACTTCACTCCTTGCAAAGAATGTAGAAACCACTGACTCCACTCAGGCCAAGGAAATCATGCTTTGCTTATCAGAAGACAAAGACACGAACATCCATGTTGCCGAAGTTTATCGCTGTGAATAGCAAAGGGGCTTGGCCTTGCTCGCTTTTTTTTTTCCTCACACAAAATCAAAAGGAGCCCTTTACTTGAGCTCCATGGCAACACCGGTCAGCAGACAAAGAGGCGCCTCAAAGTGTCTGAATGCACAGGAAGGCCTCTGACTCCCCATGTGTAGGTCCATAACTTTTGACAGACATATTGCAGGAGAGAAAGAACATAATAATACTGAATGCACTTTGAAAAACACCATACTCATGAGCCTTTCCTCATTCAACCCAAAGGCAAAATATGCCGATGTGTTTGTGGTCCAATTGTCGAGCCCCATGGCTCGGGCCTCAGCATCTATCTATGTCAGCTCTGGAGCAAGCAAGGCACAATGCAAACGAGGAAGATGAATCAAAAGAACAAGAGCATCCTATCTTTGTGCAGCACGACAGAGCTAAATCCTTGTGAGCCAAAAATTAATTTTTGAATACGCTTTGAATCTGAAGTGTCGCCTTGATTGCTTTTTGAAGGGTGATCTTTTCCCTGATGTGGCTTTTTGTTTTTGTAACAAATTGTCTATATTTACCAGGGGTAAAAAATTACCATTTGCAAAGACCCTGTGGGCAAATTATGATTTATTCATCCATTTTGAAACTGCTTAATCAGTTTAAGGTTGTGGGGGGCAGGGCCTGGAGCTGATCCCAGGCAACACGCAGAAAACTAACAGTATGGCACCAACCCAATACAGAGGGGTCACACTCATACACATAACAAGCTGAGGGTACCTTATAGTCACCAGTTTACCTGATCAGGATGTCAGTGGGTTGTGGGAGGAAATCAGAATATACCCCCCATCACACACATACACACACAACGTCAAGGGTAGTACCTGAACCCACAGTCTTGGAGGTATGTTATCATAATGCTGTCCACTGAGCTATTGTCAGCAGTATTCTGGTTTTTAATTTGTATTGTATATATTGGGACATGAGAGTTTTTTTTATTCAGTGTTTGTGTTTGCAAAAGAAAGAATGTTTAGTCTGGTTATTCTATTTAACTGCATGGGGAGATAGAACAACAAATGTTACATTATTCTTTGTTGTTCACTGTTCTATTGTAAAGATTCTCGGGAGCTGACACCTGTAACAGTTCAGTCATTCTGGGGCCATCTGTGAATGTCAGATCAAATTGTTGACACAACGTAGAGAACAACAAAGAGCTGAACTGAAAACCAACAGTGAAAGTCTTTATCTGTGGCTCTCTATATGTATATTAATTTCATAAACATTTTAACAAATGGAATCCGTTTTTTAAACATCTGACCACATCACAATAATTATAACTCTAATACACAATTCAATAATTATAAGTTTAATTAAGATGGCTTTGGAACAAGAATTTTATAATGCTTTGTTTTTTCATTATATTTTGTCTTGGGGAAAAAAAAAAAAAAAACAGTAAGCCAACAAGTTGAGAACAGTTAATTCATTTAAGCAATTTCAAATATACTCCTTTGTCACACAGTAAAATAATACAATATAACGGTTTTACGTTTTTTAAAACGCAATGTGTTTACTGTAAGATAAACTTTACTTAATTCTCTGTTTATCCATCAACCTGGCTTTTGTTCTTCACAGGTAAAAGTATCTTGTTATGCAATACAGCCAACTTATTTCTGCCTGCTATTATGTGGAAAAAAATTATACATTACACTGTTAAATTCATGCTTCTCTAGTTTTTTTTTTAGTAATATTTGATTTGTGAACTAATAGCATTGTTTTATTCCCAGAATTCATCTCTAGGTCTAACTGTCATAGTGTACTCACTGCTGGTGTGGACAGCTGCCAAGAAAAAGTGAAGAAAAGGCAGCCCCCAAAAATGAATCAATAATGCACTGCCCCAGTGTTTCCCACCATTTTGTTTTACTGGTCCATCCCATTTAGTATAAATTACAAACTGCCGAGACAGAGGAATTCTAATGAGCATTTCAGTCTCCCTTAGTGTAAGAAGCTGCCACCTCCAGCTCATCTCTCTGATGACCAATCACATTAGCAGGACGTAATACATTCTGACTGCATTTGGAAAAGATAAAACTCAACTACTGTTGATTTTACAAATTCTGTTTTAACGTCTCTTTAAAATACATATATCCAACGGGTCAGTATCAAAGTGTTTAGAACATGTATCTGTAATTATGTTTAACCTAATAATAGATTTAACTATTGTGTTAAGGCATGTTAATTGCAGCACCAAAATTATTTTAGAGCACCAAAATTATTTTAGACTTATTTTAACTTGAGTATGTGTAGAAAGAAGGTGTTTGTATGTTCAGAAGGATTATGACATTTCTGTATCATTGTAGCAATATTCATCTTAATATAAAACAAGAAAGTGGTATAGCCATTGATAAGTCATGTAAACGGACTAAGTTGAGTCTGGGGAAATAACATTTTATGTGAAGAAGATATTTGTATGTGTAAAATTTCCCTAAATGTTCTTAGGCTTAGATTCCAGTTGTTTACTTTCTGATGCCATGGTAATGCAATTCTATAAGTGATGGAAATGGCACAGTATTCCATCATTCCTGGACGTTCTTTTAGCAAAGAACACGAGTAGGATTTTTGTACCCATAAATATGCAATGTTTACAAACCATAACACAGGTTAATGAAAGATGTTTTATTACCTCTTTCCTCACTGAAAAACAACTGTTTAAACGGGGTGTTGCATATACAAAACATAGCAGATTTTGCAGTTATGTACTTCAATATAGTACCAACAGCATATTCAAGAGATATTGATTTTAACAACATATCAGAGGCTATATTAAAACTTTGGGGGGAGGGTCAGTCAAAGATTTAAAATACAGTTAACAATGCGTATTAATTTACCATTTTGTTCAGCTGATACTGTTTGTAATGCATTTGTAGTCTCCCAGGTGTCAGTAGAGAAGATCCAGTCTGGTTGCCTCATCTTCTTCATGCACGAGTCATCCTGGTCTTTTCTTTCTCAGTCAACTAATGGCTACAGTGACTGAGCCCTTCAAGGCGATAGCGATATTTTAAGACCTACTGCAGTATACTGGAGCACATGTGAAGACACTCACCCCACCCCCACTCCACCACACACACCCTATTTCACTATTGTGATAGTGGGTTTGGGGAAGTTTATCCTGCCCAATCAGCCACAATACCTAGTTATTAGGTCTGACTTAAGTTAAGTTAAGTTAACAGTAGCTTCCCAAACCATCTGTCTCTGAAAGATGTTCAAGAGGTAAGAGATTGCTATAAATCCCTACACTACTCTTATCTATTAAACACAAAGTTTTGACTGCAGGATATTAAAAGAACAACCATAAAGCTATTATTCAACATTAGGCAGCAATAGTTCATTGCTAAATAAGAATACATTTTTTCAACTATGTTTTTAAAATGTTTCTGAGAAAGTATTTTTTTATTTTTATTGTGAACTGTGCTATAATTTAGAATTTTTATATCTTACTTTACAATAAAGTAAAACAGTCCATCCATTCTACTTATCCAATGCATGGTCACAGGAAGCCTGGAGTCCATCCCAGGAGGCACAGGGCACAGCACATACTATGGGCAATTTGGAGACACAAATCAACATAACCTGCATGTTTTTAGATTGTGGGAGGACACTGGAGAACCCAGAGAAAACTCACCAAGCACAGAGAGAACATGCAAACTCCACACACAGAGACCCAAGGGGGGAATCAAACCTTAAACCTAGAGGTACAAAGCAACAATGCTAACCACCACACCACCTAAAGTGAAACAATATTGTATAGAAATCAAATTAATTAAACAGACTATACAAGCTCATCTCATTACCTCACATAATCGAGTTTGTCTTCTGTAATATTTTCTAATACTGATTCTGGGTGATTTCAAAGTTGACTTTTACTATGTGTCAATTTCTTAGTTCTAGTTTAGAGGTCCACCACACTCCATAGTTGCTGGAGCATTTTATTTATTGATGCAAATCAAATTTACAGCATAGAGATGTGTTTGAGACTTCGGTCTGTTTTGCTTGTCATGGCACACCAGGTGCTGTCGCACTGTGTCACACATTCCAGCACCAGGTGTGTGATGCCTTGAGCCTCTTGGGTTGTGCTTGTGAGTCTGAAATCAAGTTAGCCGATGCTACAAGTGACATGACAAGGCCACATAGCGAGATGAACAGTACTTCTAAATCAGATAGCCTGTTTTTGCCCATAATTCCAGGAAGCAATGGAAACCTTCAGAAGAGTGAGTATACAGTTGGTGGGTAGGATAGGCCTATAGATTAACCTATAACATCTTACTAAGAGTTGTCATCATGACATACAAAAGGCCTAATATGGACTGTGGTGTGTGCATTTATTTTTTATTTCTGCTCGTTTTTTGAACTGCTGTTTATTTATAAGAAAAAAACTAAGCAAAAATAAATTTTGTTGTCAAATCTTTAAACCATACAGCCTATGGCACTGGATGGTAGTGTTGCGGTTGGATATGACTGGGTATTCTTCTGTGTAGTGTTTAATTCTATCCGGTCCCCCTGGAGAACGTTTGCAAGGCCATGTGGTGCAACGCACTGAACACCTCCACTCTGCGTCACAGCACTCTAAATATACAGTAAATGAGGACGTTACACTTACGGATTCCTAAGGCTCCAAAGGAGAGATGATAAATATATGTTCCTCTTTCCCATTTGAGGATGACAGTACTATAGTCTAAAGACACTGCCAGTGATTGTATTTATTCAAATGTTACATTACATTTTATTCCAACACCTACTTTCACTCTAGTCCTTGTGCCTGTGGCATACTACACTTAGCAGTTGTCTGTTTTTCTATACGGTAACACTTTTTTTCCAATGCATTGAAATGTATTATGATAACCCTGCCCTATGTTTCAGAGTAATGTTCATGCTACAGAATAAAATACATAACCATCAAGTCGCATATAATTATGCACACGTAGTTTTAAGATCATCTCGGTTATTGACACATACGGTGAATTCAGTACGCATGCGGCTGTGATCGTTCGCTTCCACTTCTGCTTTTAGAGCCGTTTCTCTGAAGAGTCAACGGCTGTTTACAACCTGGCTTTTGCCGCATGGGGTTCGTCCGTGAGCGCGAAGCAGGTTACGTGTTTTCGGAGCAAGCGGGCAGCACCCTGGCTGTGTGAGAGACAGCTGGCAGGCGGCAGCTGCGGCAGCGGGAGCACCCTGCTGCAGTGCTGGCATCGTGGAGACGAGTGATGCAGCAGCCCGCCTTGCGCCGCTCCCCCAGCACACGGGGAACGTGCACACAGTGTGACGCGCTGCCCTCTGGGGGCCAGGTCTGGGAACTGCATCGTCACGGCTGCCAGAGTACTTGAAGATGCTCGTCTCTGTTGCGTTGTCCTCGGTGCGCGGACACAATGTTTGCTGTACTTGGCAATGCGCGATAACGAGAACGAATTGGTTAAACTGAATTTATGTATTAAATGAACAGTAGCACATACATTTAAGCAGTTATTTTGCACATTTCCATGTCTTATTTTTATAAAGCCTTCTAAAATTGTAATCACTTTGCAAAGTAAAATAGTATGTTATTCAGTTGCTGAAATGACACTTTCATCAGCAGTGATATAAAGTTTTACCAATTTTTAAGGTTGAATTCTATATTTGAGCAAAAAATTTGTATGAATGACAGGATAATGAATTTACCAAACCTTGACAACCAAATGTCAAATTTTACAGTAAAATGTCTCATTTTGTGTTATTTATTTCTATGGCAGTTGTGAGTAGCCAAGAGGTGCACTTACGACGTACAGTACGACTTGCTTGTTGTACAGTAATACATCTCCAGTCATAAAGAAAGCGTATTTCTTTATCGCTCTTCTTCACGTACAAATTTGATGATATTAACTGTACGTCCATCAGCCAAAAGTCTTGACGAAATAGAAGGTGCATGTGTACCTATTGAAGGAAGCGTTTTTGTGAGAAATTGTGGATAACAAACTCTGGCTCACTTCCATGCCTTTATGACTATAACACACTTCCTTATCTTTATAGTCTGAACATCAGGGATAATGATGACACCTGAAGAGTTTATCGTGATGCATTTCGGCAGAGCGTGAGAGGAAATAGTAGCTGTCCGGGAAGGTTTGTTACTGTAACTGACTGTAACTGTAACAGAGTTTGATTGGCTAAGAGAAACTGTAACACAGTAAGGGAGACTATAACACTGTAAAGAGCCTAAAGCATTTATCTGTGCTATATGTGTGACGGAGTAATACAGAATTACTGAATAATGACTGGCTGATGGCCAGGCATTACACGTGCACATAGAGGTTAAACTGGAACAGGTGTTGCTTTGCAGGATAAGGCGGTGCTTTGGGTCTTCCCGTTATGTGAAGAATGAGTAATTATTTCTGTTGGTTTCAAACCCAAGTCAAGGCTTGTTACTGTCAACAGTTTGTTAAGCAGTTGACTAATATAACCTTGTGACTGCTATGTCTAAAGCATAAGAACGCACAACATACAGGTGCTGATCAGTACCCACAAATACATGCCGAAGATATTTTAACAATCTGTGAACACCTGGGGGGGTACACATTGTCGTGGAAACTGCTAATGGGCTAGACAAAAAGTTCTGCAATGGGTCCTTGCATCAATGAACAGGAGCAGCTTCACCTAGTGCTGGAGTCATGTCCTGTTTCGCTGAGATGCAGGGATGTGTCTTGTCTGTGTAAAGGCTGCGAGAGAAAGCACACGAGAAGCTGAGGGGCAACAGCTGACAGAACGAATTTGGTCATGTGGTCCTCTACATGCCACCCCTACACAGAAACCCTCTATCAAACATTATAAAGCTTTGTTATAGAAAAGAACCTAAGCCAGGCTGTTCATATATTTCTCTTTTCTGGCTTTTGGCACAAAAGATTAATAAAACTGAAGATGTGGCTCCTGTGCTATTCCTATTATTTGCATTACATGCAGCATGCTTTAAATAAAATAATTGTACCATGCATAATGGTTTGAGTGTGTGTGTGTGTGTGTGTGTGTGTGTGTGTGTGTGTGTGGTGGGGTGTTTAACGTCAGTTTCCCAAGCCAGTGCGTAAGCACTCCTTTTATGACTAGCAGCAGTGAGTTCATTTTAGACAGCGCATTTTCAGCCCTGTTCTGGAGCAGAATTAATGCCAGTCTATTAAAGCCCAACCTGCACGCTGACAGGGGCAGAGGCTGGCTCTGTTTGTATCCACGTACGTTTGGACAGGCTGAGAAAAGGTGACTGGCATATAAATAGGCAAACAGGAGGCTAAAATAGCAGCCCGCCATGTTTGGCACATTGGTATCCTCGGTTTGGAGTGATTACTCACAGCATAGTGTGACACAATGAGAACGTTTTTATCACAGAAAAGAAATATGTTAAACACTGTAGGCCATCACCTCAGGGAACAACAGCACATCATGGAGAAAGGCAGCAGTGACAGGGGTGGGGGGGCCTTTGTGTTATTTGGAATTTCTCTCCATCACCTTCCTCTCCATCACCAACTATGGTCAGCAACACAACAGGATAAAGGTCAAACAAATGTTACAAGTAGCCCACTGTTTATTAAAACAGTGATGATTACCTCCTGGTCACCCGTCTCACCCCGTTCTCATGACAACTAGCAGACACAAAACTGAGCCGTGTTTTAAACACTAATAATTTCTATCACAATGAGTGCGCCATCATGACTGACAGTGTTATGACCCAGTCTAGGGTTGTGTCGTATGTTTGTGAAAGGGCTAAAGGAACACATGGGATGAACACAAGAAAAAAGTAACATGAGGGATAAACATGGGAAAATTTGTAAAGGAACATGAGGGATGAAGACGGGAAATTTTGTATTAATTTAAAAGACAAACAAAGTGAATAGTGAAGTATACACAACATGGTGACAGACATCAGACGTGAACTGATATGATCAAACAAAAAATACAAAGTGATCTAAAACACAAATAAAACAGTTAATACAAGTGAGATCTCACTTACTGAACCCCAGAAGAGAAGCAGAAATAAAGACAATCATGTGGACTTACCTTCCAAAGAGCAGTATAAAAAAATTCCAAAGAAAATAGCATTCACTTCCTGCTAATTACCAGTCAATAGCATAACCGTAAATGCACTGAAACAGAAATGCATGGTTCAGAAGTCAGCAGCACACATCTGTGCCAAAATCATGTTAACACAGCAATAATAAACAAATGCAAAACTCATGACATCAGATTCTGTCCAAAATTTTCTCTTCCTCTTCTTTTTCTTCAAACAATGCCAGAGGTAATGGGGTCTTTAAAATGGGGCAGGCAGGTGATATATCACAATATGTCAACCTGAAATGAAACAATACAAGTTACACTCAAGTTCCCAGTCCAGTCACAGCAGTACTTCCTTAGACAGAATATCAGCCCTAGCATGCTGTAAATAGCTAAGGCTAACTGCACAGTAAAGATTCTATGCTGAAACTGTATGTGATGTCTGTTTTACTTTTTGCAAACCTTTTAACTAATTAAGCTTAATGTAACTGTTGACTGAATCCCAAAATAGATTTGAGTGTTGACAGTTTTGTTCTATAAATCCTTCAAAAAGAAATAGACGTGTTTCTGGAGCTTAGTTCAAGACCAAAAAAACAAAAGCTCAATTAATCCTGCAAACCCATACACCATCAGGAAATTAGTCAGATTAATGACTATTAAGAAACCCACAAATGACTATGGATTGCAAGACGGAAATGGTGTTTAAGTGGCCTGCCACCTGTTACAGAGCATATAGAGGTAAGTAAAAACACACAAATGGGCCTACACGCACAAGTGCTTGTGCGCGAGCACACACACACACACACACACACACACACACACACACAATATGACAAAAGACTACTCACAGCACTGAACCTTAGGCTGCAACTTCACAAAGAGAGGATCAGGGTCCAACCCAAATCAGTATCCAGCAACTAAGACAATGTGCCACCTCCTAAATAATACAAGGCTACAGGACCAGGTGTACCCACTGGCTATTTTGTTAACCAATCAGATGTTCACGAGTGCCACTGGCAGAATAAAGGTGATGGCATATAGCATGTGTTGCCTAATTTACTTCAGGTTGGCAGCAACAACTACTCTGCAGTATGATGGAGATGCAGATGAATCATCAGGTTTTACCTCCAAACTCTACTCTGAACTCACAAACAAAATATTGAACGCTTAAAGATATTTCACCAGCAGCCCACCTGATTACCATATGACCATGATAACCATAATAAATAAGACACAAGCTTTTATAATGACCAATTATCTACAGATGTTTAATCCATCAATATAATACAATATAAATAAAAACAGGGAGATGAAATTAAGAGGGAAATTATTATAAATAACATACTACATGTAGTACCACAAATACATTTGTCCTGATAAAATTACAGCAACATTATTATTCCTTGTCAAGGCCAGTGGAATGTGGTGTGATATTACTGCATCACTGAGTAAGTGGGGCACTTTCAAATGCAAGCCCTATGTGTATCCACATCCATCTTTTCATGAAGGGTAGCTGTGCCATGAAGGTACCTGTGCATGTTCTACACCAAAATGAAAGTATGTGCTAAAACATACTGGGGGGCAAGAGGGAGGGGGTTACCCAAGGCTACAGAAGGATCTGTCAGAGTGGAGTCAGTGATGTAGCCATGTGCTGGGTGCAGAACATCTCAGAGGTGTCTGAAGCAGAACTGCAGTGCAGCACATGTTGCTCCTACACATGATCACAGCCATGACATGATCTGCATGTAAATGAAGCAGGGAACCTGGGGCGGGGGAGCAGGCCAGGATCTGGGGAGGGGTTAACCTCAAAAGGAACCACATCCATCTACAGGGAGAACATTCTTAAGGCAGACGAAGGAAAACAAACATATTAGCAGAGAGATCAGTTTCTTTTTTAACCATGTAGCCTTCAGCAGATGACAGATTATGCATCAAGGGGGTCTGGGACTGGTCTTGGATGTGCTACACAGTACCTTGCCAGGAGGTGAGTGATATACCCCAGCACAGCATGACCCCCCAGGAGGTGATAGATGCCAACCAGGATGGGATCTGGGCGAGCAGGCTACACTGGAGGGAACTAAACTACCCTTCACGCAATCGGAGCGTGCTGGCAGACACTGTGATGGACTCTCTTGTTTAATCACCATCACGTGCCGTGACATTTTTCAGACGTGTATCTAATGGGGATTGAAACGTGTGCCGGTTTTGTCTGAAATACCACACGCCTAAAACCGAAACATTTGAATCTGATAATGAGCAAAACATGCGCAGATGACCCACAAAGTAAAATTCTGAATCGTAATCATAATCCCGATGTAAACTCATAACGAGCAATAATCTCTCTTCCTTTCTGGGTGCATGTCCTGTCAATATGAAGCAGACTGTGTTCTTTAACAGCAGGAAAACCAAAGAAACCTTCTTCAATATTAAACGTACTACCTTTTTGGTGTAGCTGGAGGAAAAAAACATCGTTGGCAAATTTCAGTGGAAAATAAAAAGAAAAAAATTACCAACTCAACATTAGCAATATTTTTATAATTTCTGACTGCTGCTGTGTTGCGGTTTCAAATCTCATTTACGCACACACTCACATTAAGCATATACAATTTTCCAAGCTGACTGATAGCTGGAAAAAAGTAATCATTTTTAAAAACGCATTTATACTCAATTTCCATATTTGCAGCATGCCAATTATAAGAACTGTGGAATATTTATGAAAAATAATTCGCTTCACTTGTTCGTACATTAGTTGTATACATTTCCCAAATCACTTATTAAATTGAAGGTCACAGGGAGCCTGGAGCCCATCAAAAGGTAACACAGGTTGTAAGTCAGGGGACACTGTGAGCAGGACGCCAGCCCGTCACAGCACACACACACAAAGCAGGGCGCATCTTATCTGCCAGCTCACCTGACTGATGTCATTGGACTATGGTGACAAACAAGAGCACCTGGAGTAAACCTACGTAAATGTAATCTCGGAAATTCCACGAGCACATTGCTAAAACTTGAAATCAGTTTGCAAACCTGAACATGTGAGGTTCCCATGATACCCTCAGAGCCTATTTTTCCCTCTTAATAAAGCACTAGTCAAAATGTTAAGGTCATGTCATAGAATGGCAGTCAAATTCAAAACATGTGTGCCTGTGTTTTCATGCATGCATGCATGCATGCGAATATTTGTGTGTGTGTGTGTGTGTGTGTGTGTGTGTGTGTGTGTGCGTGTGCGCATGCATGCTTTGCGTTTAAAGCCTCTCCTCTCCAGAGTTTCTCAGCAGAATCCATTATTTTACCTTACAATAATTTATGCTCCTAATGCAGTTGAAAGTCAGGTTTTTAATACTGCTTTGGGCCCCAGGAGAATATTGGTCAGAAGTCAGGGTTACTATTTAACATGCATTAATACATCTTGAACACAGTGTCTACTAACAGTGTTATTTGCTCCAGAAAATCAACCTCATAAACTCATCACTAGAGAAAGAGCTGCAGTTATTATTACTGTCATCCCCATGACTCATTAATTACTGCAGTTACAGTCACTGCTGTGGCTATTTGTACCGCGCTGTCTCACATGTGACTCCAGAGTTTGCTGTCTGATGGAATGCCTTGCAAACTCTCCAGTTACCTTGTGATAAACATGGACATAGAGAAAGCCACCCTACAGTAATATTTCAAGACGGTACACGTTTCATAAAAAGACACAGGAAACATGTCCCACAAAAGGTCAAAGGATGTACACTTACTAACTGTAGTTTTGCCTTTGAAACATTTGGTTACATAAATGCATTAACTGTAGCTCATGTAATTAATCTTTTCAAGGAAATGTATATAATGTAAAGGACAATCTTTTTATTGTCAGAAAAAAAGATGTTGCATGACATTGTCAGAGATTATACACTTCAACTCTTAAGCAGAACCCTCACTCCTTTGTTCCATTTCTCCCCAAAATAAACGCCTTTTTCTTAAAGAGGATTTTGGCCTTCTGCTGATATAATAGACGGCTGACCTAATTTGCAGGGCAATGCATTTCTGGTTACGAGTGAATTGAGAAGAGGGTGGGGTCAACGTTTAATGGCACAAATCAGTCGTGTGATGGTGAGCTTTGCCTCAGAGCATGGTCTTCTGGGAAAGTTATTCCTCTGAGACAAATGAAGCCAAAGCTGTGCATATGAATAAAAAGGATCCAGGACCAAAATAACACAACATGACCCAGTTTCAGAGGGCCAGCAGGTGACACAGTGGAACTGGACTGAGTAGAACATTGCAGATTTAGGTCCCTGCTGTTTTAGCCTTGAGCGAGACGCTTGACCCAAACTGCTTGAGTAAACACCCAACTCTATAAATGGGCATACTGTAATCATTTTGAGATGCTTGCTATAGACAAATGCATGCGCTAAGGGACCAGACAGCCCACACTGACAAAAAGCAGGTGAGGATAGAGAAGCTTCTGGGAGCAAGCAATGAGCCCTGTTACCATAAGCATGGAGGACGGCCTGTGAATCGGCCCTATCACAGGCCATGCGCCATATGGGCACTAAAGCAAAACAGGGCCTGGACCCGAGGGCAAGAAAGCCCAGCAACATCCAAGGATAACAAAGTCTGGTGCCTGCCAGTGAGGAGTCACACTGTGGGTTACATTACCATGGTTCATACCACTGTGCTTTGAAGGCAACGGTTAAAGAGTAAAGGTTAAATGCATACATGACTCTTTGTGATGAAAGATTTCTTTACATGGCTCCACAGGGCCTGTAAAATTAGATGTCAGTCAAGATAAACGAGCACAGCTGAGTTTGTTCTCCATCACAGGGTTTCCCTTCTGGTATGCTAATGGTGGAGAATGTGCTGATGCACACTGACTCAGGGGGCAGAGGTGAAGCACCACAGGCCTTTGATCTCTCCAAATTCTTGCCACCTTTCCATGGGATTATGGGGAGATTACCTGATTCTGGTTGTGTCAATCCTGCTTTTCTCTGACAAGCAGCACCTATGTGAAGCTTTTATGTGGTACATCTCATCATCATTTAAAAGGTCATGAGTGGGGTATTATGGGATGGGATTCACTGCCAACAGACTATACCTCACCCCCCCCCCCACTTACTGAGGCCTAAAGTCCTTAAAATACAGATTCTTCAATAGCCAAATGATTTTGTATTAATTAATTACAACCAAGAACAAAATTCTTGAGACAGTAAAACAATATATTCAAAGTACACTGGTAATTAGTTTAATTACACAATTAGTTCCGAGTTGCAAAAAGAAGAGTTATTAAGCACACAAGTGAAACCTCCATGGACAGTATCCAGTTTGATGTAGGAAATCAAGGTCCATGAGATCAAAGGAATTTCACAACGCTTCTACAATTGAATGGAGTTTTAAGAGGGGTTTTATTAAATCGAAGTTTTAGGTTGGGCCCCAGTCGATGGGTCGTAACACGCTGTAACTCAGCAACGTGCATCAAAGAGCAAGAATATTTCAAAGGCTACCTCAGGGACTGAGGATGAAAATTAAAAAAAAAAAAAAAAAACATCTGCACACTAGTCTGTACTAAACACAGTCCTAACAGGACAAGGTCAATAGACCAGGAACCACATCAATCCGAACACGGGTGCAAATCCAGGTTGAGACCCCCGATTTCAATTACAAGCCTTGTACCTCGTAAACCCTGGAGATTCTGAGCAAGAGGCCTGAGGTGGAAATCCTGTAACTAGACACTTTGCCTTGGAAGCTTTAGAGACATGAATTGCAGACCCAGTTGCTAGATACAAAGGATCGACTAACAAATGTGAGATAACACTGCAATAGCATCAGCTCTACTTGGGAGAGACCAACACTGTACAAGAATGGAGCCCATTTCAATACTGCAGGATTCATTTAATCACCCTGCTAGGAATGTTTTATTTTTTATTACATTGTTTCCTTATTAGTCCCACAAGGAGGAAACTCATTCTCTGCATTTAAAACATCCCCTGGGGGAAGCAGTTGGCAGCCATTTTTGAGGGCTAGGGTGAAATTTCTTGCTCAGGGATATACCTGGTTACTGGGTTGAGATTTGAACTGTGAGATTTCTGCATCCTAGCCTGATGGCCTACCCACTGGACCACCAGGCCACTAAACAAATCATGTTCTACCGCTTATACTAAAAAGCTAAATTACACAAACAGAGCTCACAGCTGCTTTTGATGTGAAGCCAGAGGTCCTCTCTAAGTTGATGTAATTGTATAGTGCAAAAAAGAGGCAGAAAAAAGTGGTGTCAACCCTATAATTGCAGTACAAAAGTCCAACTGAACCTGAGATGAGCAAGAGAGTTCTGTACCCTGCTATACCTGATAAATCCCGAGAAACAGATCGCCTTAATAGTGATACTATGTGGCTTAACTATGCAAAGCAAACTTTTGCTTGTTTCATCCAAGAATTATAATAAAAGTCTATTCAGCCATAACATGAGTGGGTAAAAAAAATCTGATTTTGGCATGTAGTAAACCAATCCTTTTCTTCACATATTGTAACTGAACTAACAAAAACATACACAGGAGAGACTGCCGGATATATATGCGTGCCTACACCAGTTAATGTTAAACTGATATTTTCCAGCTGTTCCATCAACATACATTATATTAATTATATCATTAGCATGTGCGTCAATATTCCATTTACTTCCTGAGGTTCCTCTCCAGCCTGGGTTCTAGCAGCAAGACATTTGGGTATTTGTTTAGACCTAATCGTCCCTGAAAAACCACTTTGTTCAGGACATGCCGAAGGCTTGATAAAACTGCTTGTTCTGCAGTTCTGAGAGGCAATACTGTTAATGTGAGTGAAGGATATTAGATTTGCTCCTATTCCCGTGTGTCTGTCAGGAAAGTGTGTGACAAGACAGATGTGGTAGTTCCGCCACAGACATGCTGCTTACCACTAGTTTCCTGTGTACCTGCAGGCCACATGGGCTCCCCAGAACCCACTTTCTCAAAAAAAAAACAAGCTGACTATCAGAGAGACACTTGAACAACAGAGTAAAGCAGTCTAAAGACTCAGAACCCATGCTGAGCACCATATAAGACACCTTCTTTTACAAAATGTTTACACAAAAAGACAAAGTGTGTATGAAGTGTGCGCGTGTTTGCACGGAAGCACGAGAATTTGTGGAGGCCAAGAAAGTAGGCATGAAGATGAACAAGAGCAAGATAAAGAGAGCAAGGATGATGCCAGGCTGTGGATGCCACTCTGTTAATGCCAATCGACATGTCCATCAGCAGACATGAGACAGGCACACAAGCAAGTGTAGGAAAAGTGTGATGTCTGTGAGCTCCCCATCTGACTGAGCAGAGTAGCCACTGACACCTTTTCCAAAGAGCAGAAAAGGGGATCCAGAGTCCCTTTTCACCACATACAGTCAGTGCAAATTTGGGGAATAAAGAGACAGGGTTGCTGAGTGCCCAAATCTCACTAAGAGTGTCTTTTGTGATGAGAATGTTCCAGCACTTTCAAGAAAATCTACCTTTGTCAGGAACAGATGTGCGAGCAGCAATGTGACACCTGCTGTTCTTGACCCAGTTTGTTGAATAAAAAGGGAGAAAAATGGAAGCATTCGAAATAAACTTTCACAAATGGCAGGAAATGCTGCAAAAGTTACTTAGCCAAACACCTGCTGTCTGCCCATTTATCACCCACAGACTTAAATGCCTGTACTTATCGATTTGTTTTGAACATTTGTTTAATAAAATGAAAATTAACATTAGTACATGTGGGATGAGCCTAATGACAGGTAATAAAAAAAGAAACAGAAATAATGGAAAAACTGTTGAAATTTTAAAGCCACAGCATTGCGTCACATGAGCATACATGTAAGTTGACAAACACAAGGATATAACGTGGGGTCATGACATTATGGCTTTTATAATTCATTACTGCCAATAAATAAATAACCTCATAAAAAAAAAGTTTGAAAATGCCAAACCAGTTTCCCCAAATATCAGTAAAATGCCTATATATCAACTGACTCATGATTCAGCATAATATATAACACTGCAGACACAAATCAGATAATTGTCAAACAGTTAATAAAGTCTAATGGGTATGTTTCCATGTAGTATGGAGTGATACACTGAGGAGTATTTTACTGCATATTATGTTGTGTTTTCTTATACATCAATGAGAATGTAATAAAACGTGTCTCAATGATAACTGCAAACTAAATTTTTAAACAATATAAGGCTAGTACCTGTACCAAACAGTTTATATATTCATCAAGTGAAGAGTAGATATGTTAAATGATGAGTTTCAGTGGATGAGATGTTATGTACCCTTTGTTTACATCTTACAATATAAAAACCTGAAAACAAATACAAGATGATGATGCAATAATCCCAGGTACATCATTACAGTGTGTAGACTTCCTGTACATTTCATTATAATGAATCTTTCTGGCTCAGATCCTGAAATTTAGGTATCATAAAGCAACAGCCATTATCACAAAACATCAAATTAAGGAACTCCGGACACCGGGTGAATGCTGTAATGATTCATATTCAGGAAATAGTGCATGCAGCTTTTGAGGTTTAAGTTAATGTAAAATTAATACATCAAGTCCCTGGACATTTTATATAGGTACCATTAAAGGGTACAAATTAGGTATAGATAATATGGCACATACAGTATATAGGGTATATAGTATACTGTATAGCAGACACACTAAAAAGTAACACTAGAAGCTGTTGTGACAAAATTAACTATATATACACAAGACAAGAAGTTCCTTTATCTTTTTACAGACACCCACTATGCCACCTTCAATTAGCACTAGCATTTGTGCTTCCCCAAAACACTTGAAGAGTAAGGCACAAAACACTGCCAACTATTGCTTTCATTTTATGATGCCCAGCAGTACAAAACCCTCCATTAAACATACAATTACCAGCAATGCCCGACAGCATTTGTTAGAGTTTCTTCCAAGATTAGACTGAATAAACGCTAACAACTCACTATACTGGATGTTTTTTTTTTTTACCATTACATATTTCAGGATTTCTGTACGTTACTCCTCCAGTTTTCTCTTTTTCAAAAATCAAAAAAAGTAATGGTGAACTTTCAAACTTCATTATTTACAGTACCTGACAAGACTCTCAACGAGGAAGCTGGCAGCCTTTTTAAAAGCCGCGAGCTGATTGTGTTTTTCTCCTCTGAACGAACATGCACATCTGTGACAGTGTGAGACTCGGGGCTTTGGAAGCTGCTCCTGTTTATACAATGGAACACCTGCTTGTGTAGGGAGTGCAGCCTGACAGCTGCGGCGTGTCCTCCTCCTGCCACCACACCCTCCAAACAAACTCTCATTGCAGCACTCTTTAAAACCATTCTTATTAATAATTAACAAAAGGTTAATTGGTATGACAATCGTCCTTTGATCTTCGCTAGCAAATACAATCAACGATAAAGTGTGCTTTCTGTAAGATTGCTGAAAAACTGTGTGGCTTCTTTTTTCATGTGACTACAATGTGTGGCCTGTCTTCTCTTAAAGTTAAATAACACAAGGATTTCTTAAAGATGGAGTGAATTGCAAAATAACCACAGAAACAGCTGCAGCAGCGGCGTAACCACAACAGAAGAGAACAGCGGGCTTTATTTCCGGGCCTGCACTGGAGGTGTTTACTGAGGCCTGGAGGGAGCAAGAGATGTGCGAGATGAACAGCACATCAAAGCAGAAAAAGACTGCAAGATGATCGGTCGCAACTGCGGTCCTCCAAGGCACCTCCCGGATTCAAGACGCATGAAGACATGACCAGACTGCAAACGAAACCGTGGGATGGCACACTGTCGCAGGATTCCTTTTAACCGATCATCCATGCTCACTTAAAAGTCTGTCTTCCAGCTACAAGGTCCTGAGACCTGACAGTCCAACGGCTTTTCACTTAACCTCATCTCATTTTATCTGTGTCATTGTCTGCACATTATATCACCTCTACTTACTAAATACGTCAGTCAAGTTGCTGATTAAAAGGGGTTATTTAACAACGCATAACTTCAGTCCTTCAGGAGCAGAGCTACATCTGATTCTATCCCATCCACTTTGCACTATACAGTCAAAGAAAGTGGCGTAGTACCTTATCTTGTAATTGGCTATCAAATATGTATAGCATTCAGTCCTTTGAATTTGTGATGTGCTTTTGAAAACGGTAACTTTCAATGACCCGAATAAAAGTAATTAAAAGAAAAGATTTAACCTTGATAAACCTGCATGTACCTTTGTCAAAAATAACGTGCAAAACAAAAACTCTGTTGATACAAACCTTACGTGAGACTCTGACAATTAGCAAGTGAAGTCCTGCTACAACGAGCAGTGTCTGATTTTATGCTGACTTGCCCACTGTCAGAGTGTGGGCAGGAACTGTCGAGGTAGGCGGTTCGCAGAGAGTTTATTTAATAAAACAAATCTACAACAAAAGCCAAACCAGAAAACAAATGGAAGAGGAAGCACAGAGAAAATCCAGAAAAGCATCACTTCCCGGAAAGGAGAGGGTGCATGGAACAAGAATGGGACACAATAGCAACAGCGCAGAGAAGTCACTGACACAATATTTACATTTTCAAGTAGTACAAGGCTAACAAAAATCAAAAGAATGGTGATGTTTTCAAGCAGCTACCGCGGGACAATGTTAAGCCTTTAATAACGGCTAAGCATGGTTTATACTGAACATTCAATATGCGGTTTTGTGTTTGAGGTAATGATGTCGTCTTACTCTCTCGACAGTCCTGGCAGAGGTGATGAACTGCCCATAAACAACAGCCCACAAAGAGCTTTTACGGTCAAGACAAATCACAAGCGGCACAAACAACGATCGTCATCTTTCCCAGGAGGAGAAATACCCGATCTTGTCATTGGATTTTTACAGTTCTGTAACGAGCATCTGTGCGGAGCAAAATGAGCCATTTCGGGTGAAGAACAGAGACATCAGCTTCAGTGTAACGAATGAATCCCTGTAAATCTGTTTAACTGCGAGAACGGGGCTGTTTTGACAGGACAGCTTATTGGCTCAATTTTAACTGGGCCCTGTAGACACCTGTTTCTGCAGGCAAGCGCTTCACATCCACTTTAGCACTTTTAAGTGACAGGTGATATAATTTGCAGCTAAAACAACAGATACGTGTACAGCAGTCAGTTATTAGCGGAACGGAACCAGGGTGGGGTCTGAAGTGTCGACATCTACTGAGAGATATTAATGTGAAGGCCAGGCAGCGGAGCTCTCTGGTCTGAACTGTGAGAGACTCTAGTCTGAACTGTGAGAGACTCTAGTCTGAACTGTGAGAGATTTGGCTTGTGTCACTGGAGACTCACTCATGAAATTAAAACTGAAACACGTGAAGAGGTTTTTGAGAGGCTTAAGATGTAAAGAAATAAGAGATGAAAGCTTAGTGAACAGACAAGGGGGGACACTCAGAAGGGGTAAACCCTCTTCAAAACAGGGTGTTTTAATGTTTTTTTTTTGTGCCACAGACCCCTTTGGTGGTTTTATGAAACCTTTGGACCTCATCTTAGAATACAGGTTTTAAGTGCATAAAATGAAATGTTAAGTTGGAGATAAGCAAAAATAAAGATGTAAATTTTTTAAACCCAAGATCTGTTGTATGTGCGGTCATACTAAGTTAAGCAACGACATTTCCTGCAAGTACAGTTGTGCCAGGTGGAAAAGCACCATTAGACATTAACCTAAAGTGTGGTTTTTTAAGGGGGGGGCATCTATACACTGAAACACTGAGCCCGACCCAAGGGTTACAGAGGAGCTGCCAACCTGAAATGAGTCTGCTAACAAATACAGGCTGCCAACGACCTGACCTGCAGCATAGGCGGGAAAGGTATGTGGGACAGCTGGAGCTGCTGACAGGGGTGGGTCAACTCTCGGTCATCTCTGTGTGTCAAAGTCCTCTGACAGGATAGCAGTGACACTCACTTGTGCTGACTCCTCAGCTACTGGCTGCAGTGTTCATATTCCTTCCACTGGCTCAGAAACGCTCATGGAGGTGGCTGGGAAGAGGAGGGGTGGAATATAGGGTAAGGAGATAGTCCTATGCATTCGTGTTGTGGCGAGGGGGCTGCACTGGAGTATGACTCAGCACCTGAACCTCTGAGATTCACCTGTTTCACTCCCGCTTTTATTTTCTACTCCTCGCTCATCCCATACGGTCTTGCAGACATGATGTCCCTGCCTCTGTTTGGGCCAAACAGCCACCATGATGCCATCCACTGTCACACACGGCAATTGTTTAAGGCTATGGTCCTCTGCAAGCTTCCTAATGTCCTTGTGTAACTGACACATTTTTTTTTCCAATGAATAATAATTAGCTGAGTGCTTGCAGATTCCTTCCCAGCTTTCCCTGTCCATGTCATGTCTAGGCTGGGTAATCGTTAAATGTCAAACAACGTTCCAAACACACTCAGTAACCTTTCATGTATTCGGCTGTTAATGCATGGTTTTGTTGTGTGTTCTCACCCGAAGAGAAAACGTTACATGCAATTCCTAGTTTTTTTTTTTTTTTTTAGGTGAGCTGATTCCTATAGAGATTTTATCATTTCAGTTTGTTGAAATTTCATTGCTGCGGTGGGTTGGCGCCTCATCCTGGGTGTTCTGGGATGCCCGGTGCCCTATGTGTTCTGGGATGGGTTCCAGGCTTCCCACGACCCTTCACAGGATAAGCGGTATAGAAGATGACTGACTGACTGACTGAAATTCCATTGATTCGTCCCCTTCACGATATGAGATGCAACACTGATGAACACAACAAGGTACCGTGTTTATTCCCAAAACTTTCCCCATTATCCCCTTTCATGGTGACAGTGCTCAGCCTGGTCTGCTGTTGCTCTCATGGTCAGCCAGTGTGTGCTCTTACACTGCTTTATTTCCTCTACTTCGTTGCCCTGCTGTCACGTTAAGCGTCCAACTCAGTGATGTCTTCCCTTTTTTTGTTTTATTTAATTTTGTTTAAAAGTAAAGTGATTTAACATTTCTTACATGCTTAACCAGCTAGATGTTCTGGTGGAACAATTCCTGTTAAAATGTGCAGACAAATGGTTGAACGGACGTTCCACATGAGACTGAATCCCGAATCTATGTGTTGGAAGCACTGCGCACTGTGTTGTTATTGCTTTGCTTCTTTGGCAGACTTTTGGTTAATTTTAACACGTCGTGACCAAACCAGGGGAATTTAGTGTCTGTCTCAACCCTCCCGTGCATGCCTTCCATACCCCAATCCTGGATCCAGCACTCAGTCAGCCAGTTCTTGGTGCAGCTCTCCAAAGGCAGGCTTTCTCAGGCAACATTCTATCTCAAGGACAGCCTGTCCTCTGCTAGCTTCGTAACAGCTTTAATGACAATGCAATGGCCGGCCCTGCCACACACACTAACAGCATTCCAAACAGCTTCAGGCTGAGTGGAGATGAAGCCTCCATTTGTTACACCTGATTTAGTCTGTTTCACAATAAAATTGTAGTGGTGGGGGGGAGGGGTTGCTGAGATTGGTCTGTATTGGGGGACTGCTCAATCCATGTTATTGGACACAATTTTAACAGTCTGAACATGTAAACACCCAAATATTGATCTGTTTTCTCTTATTAAATTATCTTTTCTTCTTCATTTAAATAGGGTCAGAAGAGAAGACCGAGGAACAATTGGGAATATGTGACATCACATTTTTGTTTCTCTAAAACATTATTTGCAGTACTGATGGCAATTTTTGATGCATTTAATATTTTCTGTACTCAGTCCCCAGAGTGAATGTGCTGCCTTTCTATGGTATTACAAAGGTATATTTCATTCAATATGCCACACTTTTACAAAGTATTTTAAACTTTATAACATTTCAGTTACAGAGCATCTCACCTGCGTGTTGATTCGTGGTAATTCATCTCATTTGTGCTGAATGATCTGAATGACTGAGTTACATTGAGTTACATCTCTAACATATATCCTACTCACTAACCAGTTGATTCTCAGTACAATTTATGTACATGCTCCTGAATCAGTTTAAAACAATTCAATTTAATTTCATTCTTTTTTTATACTGCACGCTTTCCAATACAGCCATCCAAAAGGAGTTAAAAGGCATTTCACTTCAAAAATGAACAAGCGAAGAGGAAGTAAATGCTGTGAAGTGCTGCTCGGTTTTGAATGTTAAAAACTGGATAATTACCTCTTCTTAACAATATATACATTCACTTTTCTATTTCATTGCTTTATTGTTACAACATGTAGACTGGAAAATTGCTATAGAACTAATGCAGTAAAACATGGCTAACTGGTTAATGGCTATGAATATTATACTGTAAACCAGTGGGGGCCTTCCCTACCCTATAAAATTTGCATTCAATTACTTATCAAAATGACACCGCGCTCAGCATCTCATGACAGAACACATTTATGCGGCAAGATAATGGGTCCCCGAAGTTATGTTTTCAATCGTTGTGTTATTCTCCTGGTGATATTACCACCCCATGGAAGCACCCTCATTGCTCACCTGTCAGTTCAATGACAAAAATAAATAAATAATTAACCAGCAGGAAAGGACTGTGGTCACGAGCCTGGAAATTTAGTTCCATGGAAACCAAAATGCCAGCTTGAATTTTTTTGTTCATCTGAAGAAAATGTATGTTACCCTGAGTCACCCTTCCAGTTATTCAGCATGCTTACATTGTAAAAAGTAATCTACTGTATCTATCCGGCCCTCAAGGATGATAGGCAGGCAGACAATGTGAATGGCGTGTCCTAATCTCTAAAGCTATCCTTCAAATGAGTGGCAGCATATTTATATTGCTGGCTTACAGCTATTTATTTCCTAAATGTAATGGATCCTGTAGATAACGTTTAAAAATCCACTGAAACACATGACTGTTATGGCAAGGAGCCTTAATGCCCAGTGTTTCTGTAATCAATGAGATACGTAAACCCTCATAGCCTGCAGTTGGTGAGATCCTCATGCTCCATCAGCCATCATCTTGTTTGTAAATGTAAACGATACTGAGGAATGGTAGTGATCGCAAAAGGCGACATTCCTCTTCAAATCATCCATGAAAGACATTATCCACAGTGAAGATCATGGATCAGGTTCAATGTGAGCACATGATCCAGGGGCAAGCATTATCCAACTGGGCCTACAAAGACACCTGTTTAAATTCATTTTTCTTTTATTCAGTATCTATTCTTGCACACATGCACATACACTTTTGAGTGTGTGGATCCCAGCTTGCCCTTTCGCAGAGTGTGTCTGTCACTGTATGATTTACTTAAAAATATAAGCAATTATATATCTGTTTTAAATATGATTAATCAACATGTAATGTTTTCCAAACCAATATATGCTTCTTCTGCTATCTTGAAAATATAAATTATATCCACCACCCATTGGCTAGTCAGCACTGGGTGGTGGCTACTCTTAAATAATCAAGGAGATAACAGGAGATAATCAAGCAAATGACTGACAGCACAGAGTAATCCCACCCACTGTAGATGAAGATTCACTTCTGCTGCCACTTCTGCAGTCAATACAATGTGCAACCAATGTTAAATTACTATCTGATAACAGTGATAAAGACATATAGAGATTGAGTGTTGTCTCTGTTATTCCTCTATTGAAACCTGCCATTACATGGCAAAATGTGCTTCGTGAAGGGTATCCAGGCTTGTGTTAAAGTCATTGCAATGAATTGAAATAAACTGTATAAGACAGACAATTTTGTTTTGCGATCTCCTCGGCCAACACTCACACTGCAGTCACAAAAGAATCGTTTTTGATCTGCAAATGAAAAGTATTGTAAATCCTATCTTATACAACATATACAACTGTAGTACAGGGTGTGAAATTTTTAACAACGAATTAAATGTGCTTATTTGAGGGAATCAAACCTAAGTCTCTAGAGCAAACGGGAGATGGAGTCCCAAGGGAAAAATGAGAAGCTACCGGCATCGGAAGGCGTGAGTCAGGAGACAACCAGAATTGAGTTTGACTGGGTCTGAAACAAGTCTCAGCCAATACTCAAAACAAACGGGACCCCAGTGTGCCAGGTGAGCTCATTGTAAATTACTGAGAGGAAACACAGTCTACATGTTAGCTGTCTACAGCCGACAGTAATCTTCTGACAAACTCAACCGGCAGGAACGGAGGGAGGTCTTGAGGAATGCAAAGCATAACAAATCATCCTTAACGTGCAGTGCACGGTATGATCTATTTGTGATCTGATAACTGAAATGTATGTAAGTGGGGGTTTAATATTCTTCCAATTCCTTTTGGCTAGTAACTGGACGTAACATTAGAACCATTTTCTAATGCAAAAGTAGACTTTTCTTGTTCAGAGACAACAAGGCGAATACAACACCCATAAGACTATGAAATTTTATTACACATAGATATGTCTCTTCTGATGCCATGGAAGAACACTGATGCCTTGCCTAGTTTTTCTAATTATGACTTCTCTTTTAATGGTGTCAAAGAAGTGAGAAATGTGTTATACTGCTGGTTAAATACAGCATATTAAGTAATAGAGTACCGCTCACATACTGTGTAATTAACTGGCAAGATAATATCCTCCAGAGGTGCATTCTGTTCCCTGGGTTGAGTTACTCAGGAAATTGTACACTCAATGAATGCTGTGTGAGTTATAATTTTACAGCTATTCTACCTCAAGAGTTCAGGTTGACGGCAGGGATGTGTAGTCGGCTCTGTCTTTGCATCTTTCCAGTACTGCTGGTTCAAATCAGGAGGCAGGAGGTGTAGATGAGGGGCAGGCGTTAGTGAGTTGCGTTCCCCTGACACCTCTCATCCTACACATTTCGCCTGCTTCCGAGTGACATTGCTGGCCTCGTGCCCCGAGCGCTTCAGTAGCTAATCTGTCAGGGGGGGCTGCATACATCACCGAAACAATATGTTGTGTGCGCCGGTGAGTTGCTGTCCCCGATGTTAGCCCGAGGCATCCGTAACAACGATGAGACATTGTGCTGCACACTAGATTCAGACTTCCCGTCTCAGCTCTTTGACTGAGAGCGAGAGGGAGAGTTTGAGAGAAAACGAGGTGTTTCATTAAGATCTCGGCCTCATACGCAAGTGTTTTAACTCTAGTTCCAGGAAATGTCTGTCAGCAGGCAGAGGTGGCCTGATACACTTTGCCTGACACAGCAGCAAACGGCCAAAAGATTAACTGCTTAGTGTTATAAACTGCATTACATTGCCCTCCTTATACGTGACCTCGGAGAGAGGGTATAATCTGTCCGCGACATTTCTCAGCTGCGCTCGTTAAATGTAGCAGACGAGTTTAGCACAAGCCTGTGCAGAAAAATATTGTTTAACACATCTGCAATCAAAACAGAGGGCTGGCCAAAATCTGCTCGCCAGATTCGGGACACGGTCCCATGTTGAATTCCATAACCAATTTGAGATCAGACATTTGCTACCAACAGCAGAATGAAAATCGCAAAAAAAAATGCTAAATCACTGCTTAATCACATTCATATAACTTCTGAAGATAGATCTAATGAAGTGCATTTATATTAATTCAAGTGCCATTTTTCATGGCACATCTGTCCATAAGCAATACTTAAATTACTGCCTGTCATCAGCGTTTGGCTGTAGAGGTTAGAGTTCGTTGCTCATTAGCTTTGTGCTCACCGACAGTCGAAACACTGTAGATTCATGTGCTGAAGTACAAGGGATACTGTTGCTATTCCCTTGGGCAAGGTTGTCGCCCTGAATTACCTCAGAAAAATATTCAGCTCTATAAATGGGCAGAAAATTGCCTGGGATGATGTAACTAGCTACCTAATGCAATAACATAGCGTTAACAGCATTGGTCATGTAAGTAGGCTTCACACTTAACCTTTGCCTAGGAGGTAAATTCTGCAACATTTCTTAATGTGCCCGTTATTTTAGCTATATAAACTACTTAAAATGAAAACATCTATTAACTAAATATATTCCTTTTGTAATACAAACATGAATTGTGCTTCTCATTCCCACATTTTTAACAGAATTCGTGTAATTTGGCTTTTTAGACCTAATTCCCTAGAAAGGCAGACAGGCCAGCAGAAGGCTCATCCACTTCACTGCAGGCCATCGGCAGTAGGGCTCTTGACAGTTAATGCACACTCGAAATTGCCATTGTTTGATCTAACCTAGAAAAATAGAGGAAATACACTGCTCTACAACCAGGTACTACACGCGTGCAATTAGTGTGTTGTGTAGTACAGATCTATTCAGATGGCAGACCACGGCCCGTGAATCTGGCTCATTTATTGGTTGTCATTAATTAAATATTTACAATTGAGATCATTGTTGTTGGTATTATAGCATTTTCATTAACCTATCATTGTAACATAATTCAACAGCATCTGGCTAGTAAGCACATGGTCATTAAATAAACAGCACTCTGGTGCTCACATGTCACAGCATCTTCAAATGTTGGCCACTCAGCTGGTGTGGATTTTCTACTCCATCCCCAGATCTGAACTAAGTGACAAGACTGTGTACCTCTTATGTCAGGTGTGACTGTATATCTCAAGAAGATAAAACTGTACACTAGCTTTAAATGTCAGTTACACACCTGGCTGCTTCAGTAAACACAGTATATTAAGTAAAATCAAGTCTTTTGAGCACACTGAAGGTACAAATAAGCACTAAGCAAATGATTTCTTCAAATTAAATAGCATGGCATTACCATACATTACATTTACCATACCGCAAGCCGCACTCATCAATTTGATATTGCTCCCACCCCAGTATATCCTCATACAAAAGTATTATGTATTGAAAATGAAACCTACTAGTGCTTCCTCTTCAGTTTCACAAAACACTTGATAAAATGAGGAAACATATGCAACTCTGCACAGCCACATGCTGAACAAACAACGAGATGCGTTTCTAATGCAAAACATCTCCGGAGCTGGAGCGGGCATCACAGAACTGAGGAGCTAATGGGGAGGAGCATCAGTCAGCACTGCGGTAGCTGTTCCCAGCACCTCCACTGGCTGCGAGGAGCAGCGCCGGACCATCTGCACTTTGCTTACACCCTCTTGTGGCTGAGAGCCACTGACACGTAGGTTTTAGGTACAGGCTGCACACGGTTGCTGATTTCCAACTTTGTACCTTTGTACATGTACCCATGTGCCATGTGCTAGCTTTGTATGTGGTCTTCCAGGCCCAATGGTCTGTGAGCCACGTATGCAGCTTGTGTGTTAACAATGCTAAATGAAAATGCTCAAGGTCTGACCTCACTGGGACTTTGTCATGAAAAACATGTTTTTTGAGGGATACAAGAGATCTTTTACAGCTCCTGAAATCTAATGGACCCACCACCACATAAAATGTTAACAGTATGTACACCTACAATATTTTATGTTTAAAAAGCCATTTAAAAATAAAATTGTTCATTTTCTCTATTAAAAGACAGGCATACAGAGCAAAAACATAGTCTCCATGAATGAATTCTATTAGTCTTTCAAGTAGCACAGCAACTGGGGAAAATATTGTTAAGAGCCAGTATGAGTGAAGTAGTAATGGGGCCTTTGGTTAGAGTGCCACCTTTGTTAATAAAATCATCTTGCTGTCTAGACAGCTGGGTCAACATTAAAAGACTTTATGTCCTAATCCACAAATACAGAGTGATTTTTATGTAAACCCTTTGTTACTCTCCTAATGTGTGTACAGTTTGAGCACAACACAAGGCCAATGGTTGTTTTGGCCATCAACTGATTATGCATAGTACAACAAATATGGAAAGTTGGTTGTTTTTTTAATCTCAAGCAAATAATGTGTTTACTTGTGTGTTTCATAATGGTTATTATATAAATGACTAGCTGTGCCACATATAAAATAATCTATAATGATTAAGTGATGCTCACACAGTTGTGGCGTGGAGTCATCTACAGAGAAACTTCAGTTGTAAATTACTTTTAAATATCAGATTTAGTAACGCCAAATTTTTGTCATATTTCAGCTGACGTCAAATTATTCTTTCGTGACTATTTTAGTAACTTCTTTATTCATTCGGTGTTTTGTAAAACATTTTTGTTGAAAAACTGTAAGCCATAAAGCGGGTTTTGGATATTTTTAGGCAACATTGAAATGCTTTAATGTTGTTCATACAATACCCTAAAATGTGTAATGTTCCTTTTCAAAATTGTCTAAACAATCATGTTGTGGTTTGAATTTTGTTTCATTCTTTATGACATTAACCCGTTTGCATTCTTGTGAAATGAACAAAAAGAAGAAGGACACAGTTTCAACATTTACAACCCAGTTTTACACAAAACAGTGTCACAACAAAGTCTAGACTAGGAGCCAATAGCAAAAATAAAATATAGAGCTAAAAGTTTTTTGGTAGAATTTCTCACAGGTGTTTGTGTGTGTCACCTTCACTTTTAGAGCCTTTGCAGAAGAGACAGCTAGATTAGAAAATCACATCAACTGTTAAAAATGATAATTATGCTAAGTCTGAGGATTTTTGAGCCATCTGTCATTCTTGGAACACTGTCGCGTGTCAAAATAATTCAGATAACGTAAAAATTGAGCTAGATAGCTTTAATTGCTCAGTTGTCTTAAAAAACAATAAGTAAACAGTAAATAGTGGACAGGTCTAAGTATATTTACACCACTCTAATCTGTCTGCTATTATATTTGATATTTTGCAATTTCTGTATGTTTATTTCACAAGGAACATTTAAATCATCATTAACATTTGTAGAGGTTTGTAAATGTTTCAACGATAACCCATTTTCTGTTTGTATTTTTTAAGACTGGAAACAAAGATTGAAGTCAGTGAAGTCAAAATTGTTAGCAAGCACCACTCTTACTATATTAGTTGTGATGTACAGCCCTTATTGCATGTCCCTGAAAAAGTCGCTGAGATTGAGTTCATCCCTGCTGCTTAACGCTTTACAAGAACTTTAAGACAGCTTCAAGAGAATGGAAAATGGAGAACATTACAAGAAGGGCTTCACCTGAAATATATATTTAGATACTGTGCTTTGCTTAAATAGAAAAAAGGAGGACTGTGTGAGAAACACCTGCCGGACCCCTGACACATTCACAGGACACGAGAAGGGAAGAAACGTAAGTGGGCTTATTTTAGGGCAGGTACAAGCCAAAACTAATGAGGATTTAGAAATTTTAGAGTGCAGTACTTTATTAATCCCAGAGGGAAATTGCTTCTCTGCATTGAACCCATCCCCTGAGGGGAGCAGTGGGCTGCCAGCCACATGAGACACCTGGGAGCTAGCGCTGAGTGGCTTGTTCAAGGACACACTGGATTGTGCTGGGATTTGAACCAGGAGACTTCAGCATCCCAACCTGATGTTCTACCCATTGAGCCACCAGAAAATAAGATAGCAGTAGGTGTTTTGCTCAAGGACACACCTGGTGACTAGGCTGGGATTTGAACCAATAAACTTCTGTATCTTAGTCCCATGGTCTACCCATTAAACCACCAAACCAACAACAAAGAGCACTTTTACCTGAACTAGTACTTTTACCTTCTAACCATGAAAAAGACTCCAACATTGTTGCTCAGCTTCTGACTGAACCAAAAGAAGGGCTTGATGTACATATCAATTTCTTGTGTAAAGTGCTTTGAGGTGCATTGTTGTGAAAGGCACTATATAAAAATAAGTTGAATTGAATATCAGTGAATGATGAGCAAGTGAAAGGCCAGACGGGGGGGAGAGCAACAACATGAGCCACCTGACTTCCTCCACTAGGCAGACTCCACCCCATCGCCTGAAACAAGACAGGTTTTCATCCACATTTATAAAGTGTAAACAGCTCATTCTTCAAGGCTCCCAGACATCCCTGCAAAGGATATCAGACATTTATCAAATTTTGGAGGTTCACTGAATTCTTGCTTTGTGAAACCAACAATGAAATTTATTGAGGAAAGCTGAACCAAGACTATAAGTCGTTAAGGGTGACATGATGTCATCTTGACAGGGGCTGCTAAAATGTCATGCCACTTTCTTTTTTTTTTAAAACATGTTCATATTGTTTGCATTCATTAAAATGCTGAACTGAGACAAAAATGCAAAATTTTAAAGCTGCAATACATTACCGGTGTACTCCTGAGATTTCCAGCTCAAAGACAGTGGAATTCACACAAGTGCATTGTCTGAATGAGCTACAAGAATAATAAGGAAGTACAGCAGTTACAATATAATGAAATTATAATAGTGAAAAGAATTCAATGAAGATGTGAAACAGAAATGTATGAAGAATTTGAGGAAGACTCAAGAGGCCCAGTCCTGTGGGAGTGAATAAAAGTTAACATACTCTTCTGAGTCCAAAGTGTGTACATTTACATGAAGACAGAGAAAAACTCAAACAAATACATGAATCTGACTGTTTTACAGAATACATTTCTTGGCATAATGTCAAATATGATTCTGTAGGGCCTCTGTGTGTGTGTGTGTGTGTGTGTGTGTGTGTGTGTGTGTGTGTGTGTGTTTGTGTTTGTGTGTGTGTGTGCATTTGTAAGCATGTATTTGCATGTGTGTGTGCATGCGTGTGGTGAGTGAGTGATGAGTGTGTGGTAAGCATGTATACATGTACGCAAAAAATCTGTCTTGTTCCCATCCACCATAAAATCCTCAAATTAAATTGCAACAATGTGTTACACCATAGCTATACTGGAAGTAAAATATTTGCATTACATACCAATTAATGGGCACAAATGGGGAGCATGTGATAGGAGGCTTCATGTAGGGGAGAAGGTAGCTTTACCTTATAATAACATATGCAAGTTTAAATATGAAAAAGTCAGTATTATCCAGGAAATTTTCTGGGAAGAAAATCATAGGACATGTGAAGCTGAGTGAACAGAAATTTCTCCTTTATGCATCCTCCTTTCATAGAGACATTTCTTCAGCCTCTCAAATTTATTTCCTTGCACAAAGCTGAAATTAAACTACAATGCCAGATAATGTCAAGGGCTCAAGAGAGAACAGAAGAAACTTATTCATGTATTAAAGGCTTATTAAAGACTGTTATCGGCTAAATACATCAGAGAATACCATATAAAAATTTCAGTAGAGTTTCCCACTGGTCACTGCACCTGGGACTGGTCACTGGCCACCTGAGACCTGTTGGGGTTGGATGAGCAGTTCTGGGAAATTGAAAGGATGACTGAATGGTGCCACCCCAGTGGCTATTAGATGCCCATAACAAGGTGATGGAACAGGAGGTTTAACTGGACATTGGCACATCAGACGTACATCATACTATTATACTCACACTCCTGATATCATTATGTGACTCTCTGCATCCCCCATTTATTCAGCTTCTGTGATAATTGCAGAAATTAAGTGAGATGGCACTTAATTTGATATTTAATTTGATTTTTTTTAAAGCTTTTCATGCAGTTCATTCTTTAACGAGATTTTCTTTATTTATTGCACATAATAGAGTCTAAAAATGGATTGGCTATTAAAATACAGAGCGATTAGGTTATTTTTATAATTAAGGTAAATTGTTGTGGCTGCGCTGCATGATTTCAGGAGCTGGTTAAGGTGGGATGGCTGTAATTTGCCTAAAAGTTCATATTCTCAGTTTATTTTGTCTGCTTACTCTCTTGTCTAAATAGCAAATATGGTGTCGGGAAAGGATGCTTGGACTTTACCTTGGGGGGGGGGGGGCGGGTTGGAGGTAAGTGTGTGGGAATAGTGGGGGTGCGTTACTATATGACACATGCCATTTTCCAGCTGGTGGTTGTCCGTGTGCATCAACATCCAGATGAGGCTGTCCCACTAACCCATGTCCCAGCATGCCTAAGTTCAGCTGAACGTCTGTGAGCATGCGGCAGCCGCAGTTTAATCTCCAGTGCATGAATGGAGATAAATCGTCCTTTAGTAATGCAGAGACACTGATGGACTGAACATCTGAACGGGAGGGACATGACATGCTGGGCTCTACTGATTTATTAAGTTCAGTAAAGGGGAACTCACGTGCAAACAAACTGTTCATCTATCATTTACCATCTCTTTTAACTGTTATTCACTAATGTTTTTTTTCCAGACTGGATCTCTGTTTCTGTGGTGGGTTGGCGCCCCACCCAGAGTGTCTGTTGCCCTGCATTTCGTGGAATGGGCTCCAGGCTTCCCACAACCCTTAATTGTATAAGCGGTATAGAGAATGGATGGATGGATGGATGATGGATGGGTGTATGGATAATTGGATGGATGAATGGATGGATGGATGATTGGATCTCTGTTTGTGATGTAAGCCAGTCATGTCAGTTGCATCAAAAACAGTAAAGCAGTTTTAATATATTCACTTGCTGTAATATTTACAGACTTACCCTGATCACCTTAACCTACCATCAGGCTGAGCACTAAACACGGGACCATGATGTCTCATCTAAGCACGGAGCCACATGTCCCTCCATAATTCCTGCTTGATTTTCAGTCATTCCTTTAAAATATTGCCTACAAGATCCAGTAACACTACACACCTGACAGGCAGCCCTGAGGCTCATTGCTTATTTTCCCAGAAACATATTTTTACATATAAATTTTTTTACTGCACTATTTTGGCTCAATGCATCCTGTGCCAAATGTGCTGTTTTTTTTTTTTTTTTACTGGCGGATAATAAGAAATGAATAGTCCAGTTTACTGCCAGGGTACATGTTGTCTGTAAAGTGGAACTCTTGGTGGAAGAGAAGGTCAGGAATATTCCAGATAGAGTAGAAAGTGGTGTGTGAACATTACTTAAAACATCCTGTTCTCAGTTTCAGTTAATGATAAGGGGCATTGGTTTTCTCTGTTCACATCCATGTCACCGTAGTCAAACCACCACACTGGGTAATGTTTTGTATTGTCGCCATATAACTGTACTGTGAAATTACATGAAGACTGATATCATCTGACAATTTTGTTTGTGGAACATTCACATTTTGAGATTTAACAATAAAAAGGCACCAATCAGCCTAATTTATAGTTCAGAGAACCCAAGACGAAAGCCTTAGGTATTCAGATAGCGTCTGCTATTGCTTCTGCTGCCAGTAGCAAGATTGATGTGAATAGGCAGTTGCTGCTGTGTGCCCAGGTGGCACCATGCCAAACTGACCAGTTTGTTGGCAGTGGAGGGGGGGGCAGTGGCCCAAACACAGATCATTCAGGCATGACAGATGAGGGAGACAATGCAAGCACACCTGCCATGTAGCTCAACCAGGTAGCAGGTGAGCTGACCCACACCCCTCCCCCCACACCAGAAGTCCTTGTGGAAGCCCAGTAACTCTTCAGTTCTGCAAATGATTTCATGACATCAGCTTGTTTCATGTGAACTATACACTTCTGGTATGCCAGGACCTTTCAGATCAAAGCAGGTAATTTTAAGGCTTCTTGGGAACCTAGACAGGTGCTGTTGTTCCACCTTTATTTCATATCAGAACGGCTGCTAAAGAGGGTACAGATAAATCAGTGAGTTCACGACAGTAAAAAAAAGCTGTAAAATTTTTGACACATTATCGGTTTCGCTGTTCTGCTACATGCCTGATTCTGTTTTGTGTTGTGAAGTGCTCCTGATCTCATAGATGATTTTTACACAAGCTCTCAGATGTGATGATAGAAGCCAGGTGGGATAAGCACACACAAAATAGAGAATGTGGATTGTGGACGGTCGGACCCGCATAAGCCGTGCTAAAGTGAGAAGCCCCAACGTTATGAACCCGCAGTGTGTACCCCGCTTAGCCTTTAATACGTAGTGAATGGCCAAGTGCCGTCACGCATCCATCGATGCAGCTAACAGCACCAGAGCAGATGGCTCAGAGAGTCTGATGCGGAGGGTAAAATATGCAGGGTTGATTTCCCATGTCCTCCTGTGCCCCCCACCCTCACCCAAAATTTTCCTCCCACTTCTGCCCCTTTGACATTGTTCTGTTTAGTTTTTCCACTTCTTTTACACTGAACACTGTGACCTTAAGTTTCATTAAAGTTTGTAATAGGTTTTAAGGTGAGTGTGTGTGTGTGTGTGTGTGTGTGTGTGTGTGTGTGTGTGCGTGTATTGTGTATGTTAACATATGTAAATGTATATTCAAAACCAAATATATCTTTTCGTTTATATACATTTACAAACATATACCATATGAACACTCTCACACACACACTCTCACACACACACTCCCACACACAAAAGGGCACAGCTGCCTGCACCCAGAATTTCTGCTCACAGTCCAGTGGAAACTATGTTATCAATGCTACCATTTACATTTAACTGATTAAATATAAAAGAAAATAACTATTACTTTGAACATGAACAAAAAACTTCACATTATTTCTGTAATTAATTTTTTTTTTTTTTACAAAGGCAGGCATTAAATTTAAAAAGTAAAAATTGGATGTGTTATTGTTGAGAGACTCACGTAGACACAAAGCAGTGTGAACAGAGAAGCACACAGGAAACTTCACATTCACACTTGCGCAGAGATATCGTCCCAAAACAACAGAATTATTGTCATTTCCACTAAATGGCAAGTTGTTTTACTTCTCAGAAGCTCTGTAAGCATATGAAAAGGAAGCACCATTACACAGCTTATAAGGTACTGCACAAAAGCGCTTGAGTGCTTACCATTACCTCTCCCTTTTGTTAAGAAACCGATAGTAAAATACTTTAATGCACAAATTCATTTCCAGTGAAATAAATGGCTTTAATATGCTTTTGATGAGCCCAGTCTTTCCAGAGTCATAATTAATTTTAGTGCCATATGTTGTGAAAGGTAGGTCCTTATAAGAACTTTTTCTCCCATTGTTGAGCTAATGGTTAAATTTGTACATGATCAAAACGAGATGTTATGGGACTCTCAGAACCCAACTTGAGGTACCGTGTTTAAAAAATAAATTGCATTATATTCAGGGATGGACTAAGCATGACCAGGCCCCTAGGCTTCAATCAGAGTACAGGCACAGAACGTTATGGAAGAACAAATATTTCATGGACCACTGCTCTATTGCAAGAGTGTTATGTTGTCCTAGCTGTCATGGCAGAATAAAGGTACCATGACCAGATCAACAATATGTTTAGAAATATATATTTTTTATTACTTTTCTTGGGCCCCCATGAGCTCTTGGCTCCTACACTCCATCCTACTTAGTGTAATGAATAATCTGGCCCTAACTATATTTCTGACGTGACAGAATTCCAGGCCTCGTTCCTTTCTAAATGACTGTCCAATGGGATTTACTTGGATTTTCAGAAGATTCTGGATGTAGTGAGTTCTGCTATGTGCTCTATACTGCAGCATTTATTAGTGTTAGAGAAAGACCTAATCAAAGCAACACTGACATTTGCAATTAGCAAGGCTAATATTTACATGAAACACTAGTAAATTATACATTATGAAGCCAGTTTTGTTTTCTTGTATCGTTCAATGAACCAAATTAAGCTTATAATTTAATACTTAGCAATAGAAATAGTGGGCAACTGAAGGAAAAACCTATTATGTGAACAGGGTTGCTTGTAAGAAGAAGCCAACATTTTAAAGGCTGATTCACGCGTTAGGAAGTTGAGCCGCTAAAAACGGCAAGAGCTGTGACCTCTAGCGTTCATATTTAATAACTGCGCTAGTAAAAAAATTATAATTTTAAAGTATTATTTCTAACTATAAAATATTAATGTTAAAATATATACAAGGATTTCCTTTTATGACGTTGAAAAGGATATGATTAAAATATCGCACTATTTTATGTTAGTATCTATCAAAAGTGTAGAACTAAAATACAGTAATACTGTACAAAGATTTTTGCTAATCTGCATGTTTCTTGACATAGAAAATGTGACCAAAAATATATTCAATATAGATTTTTTGTGTCGCCCAAAAGACTGTAATTGTCTTACATTTATACTGAAGTGCAGTTTTCTTTCTTTTGGG
>JABJVR010015302.1:0-80872 GCA_025773905.1 Chitala chitala | reverse complement strand
CTGCATTTCATGAGTGTGCACACACTGTACAGACGGGGCCTCTTAAACAAAAATAAATCTTAATATATTTCTGATCACAGGGTCATAAGAACAGAAATCATGGTTAGAACTGCCTGTTTAATTAAGACAAATCTTTTCTGACATGACAGGAAACCTTTATTGGGAAAAATAACATTAATCAGGCTTGAAGTGTCTGGCAGTGGCATGGCTTGTTTTAATTCAATCTAAATTTCTTTTTTCCCATTGCAAAACAGTAGTTTTTAAATCAAATGTCCTTCGGGGCTCCTTGTGTTTTAATCTGTCAGGAAAACGGCACAAAAGCACCTTATACATGCTAAGGACACGGCTCTCTCCATCACAACCGTGCGCATGGGTAGTACTTCAAGAGACGGCAGCCCTATTACTGCTCGGCAGGCGTTTCAGCCCCGTTGGAGGGGGTCCGGAGGCAAGCGCGAAAGGCAAGGACGCTCCAGACAGAAAACGGGAAACACGTGTGCACTCCGCTCGCGCCTTCAAAAAGAATGGAGGATGGGAGGCTTGTGTCTTTCTCTGTTAAGTGTGTACTGCACAGCAGCACTCTCTCTGGTATCGGGCGGGGCTGCTTGTCTGCACACGTGGTGGAGACAGGAGACTTTGTTGGAGTGGGGGGGCGTGAGGTTGTTGCATCTCTGGTTGAAGGGAACGCTGATGAGTATGACAAAGGGGGGGGGGGATTATGGAAATCGTTGCTGTTTCTCCTAACAACAGTCTTGCCTTGGATTTAAAACCCTGAAACTTTGAAGGTGTATGATGTTACTGGACTAAACTCTCGCTGTCGGCTGCGTATCTTTCACCTCCCTAGGACTGTTCATGTACGCATAAATAAAAACAACAAGTGAAGTGCAGTGAGGAATGAAGATTCATATACACACATTGTTATTTACGAAATGTGGCTTTTACTAAACTGTAGCAATGGTTAAAAAGGGCTCTGTCCTTTTCTGAGGTGTTGGCTGGCATTCTGAGGTATTTATCTTAAATCAGATAAAGTGCTACTGTGTGGCATTACCTGAAATTTCTCTGGAATGACAGCATTAGTATATGGACAGATATAGTGCGTTGTGCCTTTTGAGGATTTTCACACTGATGTAATGGTTTAACGGCTGTTCCTGCCACCTGTACAGTGAACAAACGATAACAGTCGTAATGTAAGGCGTAGCACCTTGAAACCTTATGTACCGAAGACAGTATGTTCGTGTAGCTGTTCTCCAGATCTCTGGGAACATCTCTGGTGAACCAGTCCAGCATTGAGAGAATTTATGATGGTTCTTTATTACTTGAGATACAGTTTAAAGTAAGGAGATGACATCCCATAATGCAACATGCCACGTCTGTGAGTATATTGAGTATTACTCTGTTGTTCTGCTTTGTTTTTAACTGCCAACTTTTGGCCCATTTTAAACAATCTGTCTGAGAAACTCCAAATGTGGTAAGGATGTAATTTATGTCTTTTGACAGTTTGCCTTTTTACGCAGGATTATGCTTAATACTCTGAATTAACAAAACACATAAGAAAAAAGCATTTTGTAGATCAAGTTATGTTTGAATTATTTTATAAATACTACTAAACGGCAGATAACGCATCTGATTTTGTTTCAAACAAGACGTGAGAGCTCAGATGAGTGCCGGACAGAGTCCATGACACCATGGTAACCTGGAGGGCACTTCTCCATCTTGCTATTCCTTCAGTATCGCTGGAGTGAACAGAGGTGAACGTGGCCAAGCGCCGACTTTCCTGGAAGATTAACTTCCACGTTTGTGTTTGGAGAAGGCAACATATTTTTTTCTTGTTATACTCCGTTGTTAGGGAATTAACTTGTAACTTTATGGACATTCACATAAAGCTCACAGCAGTGCTTTCAGTTCATTTCTTACAACAGCTGAATTCTTTTAGAGTTGTTTTTTTTTCTTTCAGATTTTAAATTGCCTTGTAGCAAGTGGTTTGGTTATTGTTGTCGGGTCAATCACATCTTATTTTTTTTCTGGAAGGTATTGTTATTCATCTTCAACGCTTTTCTTGAAAGAACATTAACATCTAAAATAAAACCATGTCATCGACATCAGTTCGACCCATTGTGCAATCTTGGTTACTACGTTGACAGCAATGAATGAGGAAAGAAAAGCTTAAACTTTGAGTCAGCCAGTGGGGGAGGTGCATGGGTGAGGATCTGACTGCTGAGCAGAAGAGGTGACGGTCATGTCCTTGGTCATTATCTCATTCGAATGCTGTGGTGTTGGTGAGCAGGGTCCATCCCAGGGAAGCTGAGGGGAGCTCCGTGTGCTCGTTAGAGCAGTTAGGAAGTACGCATAAAATTTAAGACGGTTCATGGCTTTTTCGCTCTCGGTCCTCCAGACACGCCGTACAAGTCGATCTCAGGCAGCATGCTGGCTTCGAGGTGCCTCAGCTGAAGTGTGGATATCTTAGACCCTGGAGAGTCACCACTCCGACCGCTGCTTGCCGGATTTGGGTGTTAGCCAGTGATTCACAGTAAAAGCACTAAAATTTTCTTGAGTTTGAGTATAGCTAGTCTCTGGTCATACCTGTGTGTTTCTGCTCACTGCAGCACACATTATGCCTATAAAACAGCCTCCTGGGGGGGCAGGGATATCATTCCCATGGATTGCTGCCTTCAGCACTACAGAGCTGTCCAGTGTTCAATGTGAATGCTCTATGCTCCTGACTGTTATTTGGCTTTAATTGGCTCATTCTTGTATCTGTTACAGCAGCGGTAATCCCACCCTCTGGCCTTGCCTCTCACAGCTACTGATTGGCTAATCAACTGTCACTCAATCACAACGTCTCACTGTTCTTTCACCTTTCATTGGCTCGTCTTCACCTTTCATTGGCTTATCACCATGTTTGTCAGCAGCCTTTCCAAACGTTACTGAATATAGACAAACTTCTTATTCACCAGCCTCCTTCATAACCTTCCATGGAATGCATCAAGTTCAGTTCACGGATGTTTGCCTTTTTAAAAAAATAGCTTCTCTTTTGCATTGCGTTGTTGTTATTGCTTACATGCTGGAGTACCTTGAGAGGGCACATTGCGAGTGGTTAACAACACAAGTATAACAACATGATTATGTAATAAATTGCGAGTATACTAATATGACAGTATTATTACTTCCATATTACTATAAAGAGTAATAGAAAATGGAATACAACTGCAATAACAACAGGGTGTGAGACGGATCCAGGCTTGAGAAACCGATCCGTTTTATTCTTCTGGGCACATTTCTTACTGCACAACTGGTAAAAAATTCATGGCACCAGCGAGAGGCCCTCGCACCGATACGACCGACAAGAATGAAAAAAGGCCTAGACGAGGAACACAGAGGAACTCTTGACATGGGTGTTATTTATGTTATTTAATGCAGTTTGTCTGTAAGACCAAGGCCTGAAAACAAATGGCGATTGCAGTTGGAATCACGTGACGTTCTCGCCGCCCGAGGAGGACTTTGTTCTGGTTGCAAGTCATGGACCTGCCTCGACGGCTCTTACTCTGCTGCCTCTTTACGCATTCAAACGGACACTTTTATGCCCTTTAACTGCGAAGTACAACTGACCTACACAGATGAACGCACATGTCTACACATCGTAAAAGCCAACAACCTTTTGCTTTCCACCAGACCGGAACAAGCCACCACTGATAATCCCATCCCATTATTTAATTTGTTTCAAAGGCACTTTGTAAAGAATGAAATAAAAGTAAGGTTGTCGTGGAAGTGTTATTGACCCATGTGTAAAACCATGTATGGCACAGACTAGAAACGTCCTCCATTGTTTGCATTGGCCATTCAAGGGCGCGTGAAAATTAAAGGGGGAAACAGGCGAGGTGTTATTTATGGGCGCAAGACGGGAAAGTTAGCCCGCTTTGTCTGCCGTCCGATCCAGTGCGCTTTCGGTTTAATAGCTCGAAACAACGGAGAAACCACTGAGAATAGTGAACGTTAGCTTATAAAGTGATTTATCCCTATAGATTGAATGTCAAGGGAGAAAAAAATTGAATTTTAAAAGACAGCGGAAGCACCTCTAAAACGAGGACATTGCCGTGCAGAACCACTCGCAATCGCCGGCTATTTATTTATAAATGCAATTTGTTTATTTAGTTGCTAATTATTTTTTTCTGGTTGTTTTTGGCTGTTAGCAAAGGAGCTGTCTTGATGCACATTTTTGCCTTGAATATACTGTATACTGTCACTTGTTGATATTATTAATTATTTAATAATGGCAATACGAAAATCAACAGAAATGGAGAGAAAGCCCCAGGAAGTATGGGATTCAAACGGTTCTAAGAATTTTGAACCATTAGAAGAGGCATTGTACATGTCCTATACAAAATTTAAATTCTAAACCCAGAGTACTGATGAAACATTTTTTTTTTCACTCATCAATGTGATTTTCATGTGGAAGAAAATTTCCCTGGATACTTCTCATGGGCACGACACTAGCGATTTTCCTTCTGATCTTTCCGGGGCTGATCAGCAGAATTAGATGGAGTACCTTTCTAAACGGATTTTACATTGTGAGCAGAACTTTGCACATCTTTACAATTCCAGTCACAGAACATTAGGCACAGTGAAAAGCCTTTCCTCTCGAAATAAACCAAGATTGATAGTAGGCAGTAAGAAGTTGACGCACCTTTGTCACTCAATGGAATATCCATCACCGTGACAACGCAATTTATCCGCTTCCAAATTATTGCCCAAGGGCAAACCTTAAAAAAATAGTTTTAAATCAACAAGAGTTACTCTAATATAAATGACTTCAAGGTTACAGGTTATTTGTAATGAGTGTAATTATTTCCACAAAAATATTTATTGGTAATCTAATTACTATGTCACACGTTTTTCTTTATTTTTATTTAGTTACACTTGTTGCTTTATTGACTTTTGTATATTCAAGAAAATGACTTTGGATAGTTTTGCATGTATTGTATTGGCACTTACAAAAAATGGAAAGTTACCTTCTTGTAACCCTGCAGAGGATTACAGAAGACCAAATACAAAAATGACATCACTCAGGCGCTTGTGAGGACCTGAACGTCAATATGAAGATAATAATGGATATATGGAGCTGCCTGGTGCCATCTCCATAGCTCCCCCTGTCCCATTATTACTTGTACCACAAAGGTCTGAGATGGAGATGCGCTGGGGAGGGGAAATGAGAGAACGGGTATGTTGCTCTGCTGGCCGTAAATCAGACGGCGCGATCCGCTTTGCCCCCATTAAACTCACAGGGGCGCCGCGACTCCAGACAATGCAATTAAGCGCTCTCTGCCGAAACCTCGCTTCGTTAGCCCCACGTCATCAGTCATCGTCACGTCTGCATTGAGCAGACTGCATTGGACTTGCCCAGAGGCCGTTTTTTTTTTGATCACGCTGGATCACACCTGTGACATGCTCTGTGGCTAAAGTCTTACTGAAGCCTGCAAGGTCTCCAGCAGAGCTGCAGACAGTACTAATGAGACAGAACCTCCCCACGTGAGAGTGTTCCTGCCTTACACCCTTCAGCTCCGAACTCGTACTGATTGTGTAATTATTTCCCCTTGGAAACTGGACAGACACAAGAATAGCTGCTGTTTAATAGCTACGCTGATTGGATTCTCTTTGGCAATGATGATAATTGGAATGCTTTTTCATTTGTAATCGTGAAGTTAATTTGAGGAGGTGCATTAATCACGCAGTCCTGTACAAAGCGCATGCACTGCATGTCGAGCGCATGAATATTTAAACGCGGTTCGCCTCTAACTGTCGACCGTTAAGGGGTGAGCGACCCCGCCGTTAGTTTCGTTCGCGGCTGGAGATGCAAGCGGCAGCAAATGCTCAGCGTCCTTTCATGAACACAAGGAGCACATCTTCGTTAACAGGAAGCCGTGTGTAAAATGGTCAAGGCTGGATCTGGACGTTTAACACAGCGCGCACCCCGCTGGGCCTAATGACGCGAATGTGCTGGCGTAGAGTACTTTCCATGTGCTCCACTAGGGTGTTGCTAATCTAACCTGACACATTTTTAGAGCTAGTTCGGTGCCCACAGTCTTGAAACGTTTGTTAGTTTTTCCCGCCGCACTTCCCTTCGTCCGCTAACAGGTGTTCCTTCTGAAGCCGCTCCCGTGGGACGGCTCCGGCTAGTCTCAACGAGTTCTATGGTGACGCCAGGGGTGTCTCTTCAGGTCAGAGATAAATTATAGAGCTGTTAGTACTGTCGGGGAGGGTGTGGGGGGGGGGTGAGTTGCACTTCTTTATCCCTGCCAAGGTACTGAAGTAAGGGCCTGGTGTCACGTTACTCAAATGGAACGAGCACGCAGCACTAACCCCACACGTGGGAACTGTTAATCACTCCAAGTGCACAAAGATAGGAAAAACTTTATTGAAGAGAAAATGGAAGTGTTCTCTCAGGTAACCCAATGGTTCTTCCTATGTCCATGACACACACACACACACATACACACTCCGGCTGACAGTGCCTCGCTGTCTCGCTGGAGATAAGACCCCCTGCCCCTCAGGGGTAAAAAAGGTGGACCCTTGAGTAGTAAGAACACTTTATTTACCATCTCCTGGTCTTGTCAGTGACATAACCAAGGGAGAGAGACGTGGGGTGACTCAGCGGGACCTCGATGCCATGCGGGGGCTGCTAATCAGGGATCCTCAGCCCTCAAGGCCAGCCTGCTCCCCTGCCAGTCAAGCTGCCCTTGCAACAAACACTTCTTAGAATGGGTGGGAGCCTGATTGGTTGGAAGTCTCCACCAATCAGGAAGGTGCTCCACCTGCCAAGTGCAAACAACTTCACTTAAAAGAATCAGTGTTAAAAAAAAGTCTCTGAAATAAAAATAACTAAGTTGTAGAAAATAAGGATGTGAAAAGTACTTTTTTTAAACAAAGTCCTTGTAATAAGTATTTTTGAACACTTTCTGAAAAGTATTATAAATGACAGTACTGAGGTGATCATTGCCACCTGTGGTGAGGCATGCCAGGTAGATTAGAACAGATGAGTTTTAATAACACACTATAACACACAGCCTAAGTGGCGCCTCCTTAATGGCTGCTCTGCTGTCTTGATATACAGATTTAGGGCAGCCTTCAGCCAGAGCTCTCCAGCTGCACGTCTCCATTAGGGCCTGCTCTGTCGCATGTCGCATGCCGCTCCGTCGCATGTCGCATGCCGCTCCGTCGTATGTCACATGCCGCTCCATCACGTCGCATATCTCATGCCACTCCGTCGCATGTCACATGCTGCTCCGTCATATGTCACATGCCACTCCATCACGTTGCATGTTGTGTGCCGCTCTGTCGCATGTTGCTTACCGCTCTGTCGCATGTTGCTTCTTTTTCCTTGTTGCTGCTCTTGTTGTTGCTGCTACTGTTCTCATTGTGTGATATAGGGGGTTAATATTAAGAACAGCACCCCCCCCCCCCCCCCCGGCACCACGCTACAGAGAGACATTCCTGCTCGTTGGCATTCAGCACACGACTGTCCGCAGCCAGATCAGACAGAGGAGACCGAGGCTCATTCCGTGAATTCAGGCTGCCGTATAGCAGGAGAGCACATGCATATTGTTGGCCTGCATCATTGTTTAAACACGGAGAGACGCAGCATCACCTTAGTACAACACTGTGATGATACAGCTGGCAAAAATGCAACGCTCCCAAGTAGGATGCAATATGCAAACATGCCTGTGTCTCGTGTATGATCACATATGTACAGCTTTCTGTGTGTTGTAACCAAAGGATAAGCTGGCTGCACAGGTCAGTCACGGCTGCAGCAATGCAGCAATATCCTCTGTAATTATTACATTTATGTGTTATACATGCAAGGTTGCGCATGCTGTTCGTTATGAGCGCTACTTGTTAAAAATGCATTATTGAAAAAAATGTGGTCATTGAAGTAAGTAATGGGGAAAACAGAGTTCAGCTGACATCAGAGCTGTGTACAACACACAGAGGAATTTGCTCTCTGAAAGGTAATGAGGCAGATTACCCAAAGCAGCGTTACCGGATCCTGTTGAGGTTTTTACTTTGAAGTTCTATCTTGCACGTCCCACCTCCTCCCTGTCGAATGCGCGGCCGGCATCTTGCTTGAGCCGACTTTGATCGGCACGGTGGGTTTTAGAACGGATGCGGTTGCCGCGTATAAAAAACCCCACCGGCGCTGAATGGGCAAGTAGCTTTGGAAGTGTTCCCCAGAAAGGGCATTTCCAGTAGAAATGGTCTCTGTCAAATACAACAGCTGTTCTTCGTTTATTTATATTTTTTTCTTTGTGTCTTGATTATTTCTGCTGGGACATTCTTTTGTTTTCAGCTTCATGGAAGAATGGATGCAGAAATTTTAATTTAATTTTAATCTTTTTATGAATTTTGATTCTTCTGTAGTGGTTCAGCTGTTATATTAGGAACTAAAAAGTTTCAGATTGAGGCCCCTGCTGTTGGATACTTGCGAGAAGTGACTTGGCCTGAAGTTCGCCGTTTAAATAACATCTGAGAATGGTGGGCTAAAAGCGGAGCACAACGAACCATTAAATAGCACGGCAACACATCGCAGCTGAGCACCAACAGGCCCCTTGGTGATGAGCGGAGATTGCAGATGACGCGTTTTGTTTGTCGAGCCTATCAGAGGGAGGTGTCCTCAGGACGTGGGGGGTGACGGCGAAGACCAAAGAAAATATGTGAGATCCACATTAGTGGAATGCAGCAACCCGAGCGGTTGGCTGGTCATACTAAGCTCCACCTGAGTGGAACACGTGACATACAGGCAACTCTGACTTACAAGGGCCTCAGTGTTGTCTTATTGTCCATTAGGAGGACCATAGTGATTCTGGAGAGCGAGCGCAGCCGGCCACAACATTTACCAATTTACAGGTCAGTTAATCTCTTACCATTCAAGCCTGTGGTTCAGTCAGCTGTGATTCAGACAGCACGAAATTGAGTCAATCCTCCCGTTATCTTGTGGCTTTTGTCTGTTTTTTAATGCGTATTAACACGAGAGTAACATTGACTGAACGTTGCCCAGCATCCACTCCCCCCAACTTCTCATGCCTTCGCAAACCCCCTGGGGTCGGCTGCTTTCACGGGAGGAAGACCTTGAAACGTAAATCGCACCAGCTCGCTCTTCTGATTTTTTTTTTTTTTTTTTGTTTCCGCACTTGTCAGGTGAACGTCTCGTGTAACTCGGCAAGGCAGACAGCGGAGTTTCCTTTCTGCACTTGTCCAAAAAGAACCTTCGGATATTGGCAGACCTTTTTGCAAGACTGAGGTGAAAACAGACATACTTCAAGGTAATGCAAATAACCAACGGCGTTCTGCAGTGACTGGAGGGGAGACGTCACAGGAGGCGGATTATTTCACAAGACTGTTGACAAGTATTTTCTGCAGCGATATGCTGTATATGGGTCACCAGCGAAAAACTTTTAAGAACAAAAGGTGTAGAAGATAACTTTGATTCAATGACGCACACACTGATGGCAAATTAGGGAAACCTGTTAATGTCTTGTGACACCAGTCAGTTGTTTTACCATGTATTGTGTAGCATCAAAGGGCACAGATCAGAACTCGTCAGTCTGTCGACTTTGAAAACACGGAAGTTCCATACGTAAAATGCCGCAGAGCCACCTGCTCAATGCTGCTTAAGATCTTCATGCTAAATTGCATTCTCCCTGCTGCCAACTTGTTATTTAACAACAAGGCTCCATAACACTTGTGTATACATTCCTTTTGCTCTCATGAGTGGTTCATGGAGTAGAATCAGCAAGGCCTGAGCAACATCATTTTGGATCCACAACCTAAGCTGGGTTCCCCTGGACGTGCAGGGAAACCAGTAGGCCGTTTCAGCTTCTTCATTCCCACTATGGGTACCGGTATTTTGGACCAGCCTTACTATTTGTTCTTCCAAACCCACAACCTTCAGTCTCCACCTTAAGCAGGTGTTCCCACATGTCCTGCTTTGCAAACAGACCACCTCTCATGTCCTTCTGAAAGACCATAAATCACTAGCTCTACTGTGACCACGCCTTTTCTGTATGAAACTGTCTGTTTTAAAATGCGCAGTATGCATTTTTTCAACACGTCATTTTGAGAAATGGTCCTACAGTCCACACTGTACCGTAAGTGTACACCTTCTGCCCTGGAGACGTGCTCGTCTCCTGGTCTGTGTTACTTAGGCTCTCCCCTCCTCCTCCCAAACCCCTCTGCCCCCCTTCCTGCCTGTGGCTTCTAGCTGGGGCTCCCTGTGCGACAGATGACGTGTTTGGTGGTAATAACAGAGACCACAGAAGCAGAATCGATAAGGCTGACACATGACTGACACAAAGTAAAAGCAGAGCTTCGTTCCTTCTTCGACACTTTTCATTTCAGACCGGGCCAAAACCTCTGCTCCGAGTTTCACAGTCCACTAAAATCGGTTTTGTTCACTTTCTGCTTCACAACAAGATGTTTGCAAGGCCTCAAAAACAAGAGAGATCTGACACTTTGATTATACAATATGTCCTAAAACCATTTTTGCTTTCGTATTATTTTTTAGAAAATTGCACTTTCTTCCTTTTTTTATGAAGCAGACAGCGCAGCTGAGTTGTCCATGTTCTGCGTTGTTAGAACTAAAACTCTAAACTTGTCACTCAGGAAACCCATTCATAACAACTTCATGACAATTTTCAGTTGGCAGTACATTGTATGGAGATATATAATTGTATGGAGGTATATAATCATGGAGAATTAATGCTTTTTATAACGATAATGCACAGCTAACGTGAGTGATCTCATGTTATCAGTGTTTTTCCTACATACACCAAATCCCAGTTGTATAACTGTAGCACAGGTTAGATAATTACTTTGACATTAGTTTGCAGCCACAAAACCTGCTGGTTCATCTCCTAGGAGAAACATAGCTATAAAACTCAATTTGCTGGAATGAAATGTCCGAGCAGCTATACAGCATGTCTGGTGGTAGTGATTTTGAGCCTTGTGAACGTTATTATGTTAGATGGTCTGGTAAGACGCTATGCTACATTTTCATTGTTAAGGGCCCCTGTCAGTCTCGGGCCCCTGTAAACGTCCTAGGTTTGCACCCGTCTTTGGAGCCCTGAACAAAGGTTTATAACGGGCCATTAACGTTCAAACAAGTTTTATGGACACCATTGGCTCTGTGCCACAGATGTTCAGCTTGAAGGACATGTTAATTTATTTTTTGATTTCTTTTTTTTTATGTTTCAGACCCCAGGCATTATAAGGTACTCGGTAATAATTCAACATTTTGAAAATCGGATCTGTCGTAACTGTTCTCTCCACCCCGGCCCCATCGTCTGTTTTTTGTAAACGAGGCTGTCCGACCCTCTGCGTTTTATTTATTTATTTATTTCACTTTTGTTTCCAGAGTCACCGGTTAGCCAGAAACAAATAGCCCTTTGAGTCCCACAGAGCTGGCTTGTCTTGGAAGAGCTGCATAAACAAGAAACGGTTTAAGTGCTCCACGTTAGGAATTTGAAGCAGAGCAGAAATAAGATCCATCAGTTAGGAAAAAGCAGGAATGTCCTCGCTGCTCGCTCTGTTTTCCCGACCTCTCTCTGCGAGCACAACTCAACCCACCTGGTGGCGACAGATGCGGGCGCCAGAACGCAAGCCTTGTCTATTCGCCCAATTTTTGGATGTGTGCAGAAATTTTGACTGACAGAAAGAGAATTTGAGCTGGCTGCTGACAGACATACTGCTTCTCACCAGAATGACAGTTTAAAAATTGTTTGTCAGGTTTCGACTGCATGCACAGCGTTGCCCAACATAAGCGCGCAAAGTGATTTTTTTTTTATTATTACTGTCCCTACGTGGAGGAAAAACACATTTACATAATCACACAATGAAAGCACAGAGGCTACAACTGACAGTGCCAGTCTAACAACCCGGCAGATTCTGCACGCTGACTGAAACGGCCGGTACTATCTGAGATAATGAATGTAGTTACTGAAACGGCAAAGAAGTTACCCAGAATGCAGTGTTCCCATCCCCAAAGGTAAAAACAGCAGCAGTGTGATTGTGCTGAATTGTTTTTAAATGTAACTGTCTTCTAATTGGTGCTGTCATTGCTGCTGTGGTGAGATAAACACTAGACATTTATAAAGTGTGATAAACTCACACCGTATGGCAAACCCTCACATTTACCTGCATGCCAACGGAACAGCTTTTTCGAGGTGTATTTATGACATACACACACTGTGCACATACATTAGATATCTGCGCAAGCAGTAATGTAATACAAATGAAATATCATTGCAAAACAATGAAGAAAAATCTAATTGTCTCCAATTAACTCAAACTATATCGTTATGGTCTGTTTATACATAATTAAACCATATGTCATAATCTGAAGAAATTCAACTGACAGAACTTGCTTAAGTACATCATGTATGTCTCTCCACATTTGCTTTACAAACTTCCATAGCATTTTCCTTCACTGAATGCATGTCAACACAAAACAATGCACACGTATGTATTTATAAATGCTGCTATATGTCTCACTTCTTGTATAAAATACCACAAATTCTATCAAATGACCGAACACACTTTAGAGAACACAAGATGTCTGTCCATCCATTCTCTATACCGCTTGTCCCATTCAGGGTTGCAGGAAGCCTGGAGGCACAAGGCAGGGGACACCCACCTCAGCGAACATAAATGTGAATATATATATATATATATATATATATATATATAATAAAGACACCCGGTTTTACACGCATTCATTTAGCGCAATGGACTATACATGCTGATGAACCCTTCTCAACCTTGGTTACCTTTTCTCATCTGTAACATAAATTACTTAGGAACCAGGCTTCATCGCTGTATCTGGATACCAGCACAACAGAGACCAAGCCTCACAAATTCAAAAGGCACTTTGCTGCGATGTAATCACGAATATATTTGAATAAACTGAATAATGTCTGCCTTAATTTTCCGAGGCGACATCCAAACATTTCACCTCGGGCAATTAGCTCTGTGTTGCTTCTGAGGGAGCTCCTGAAGAGAAGAAAGGGCTGCAGCCTCATTACAACGCCTCGGTATGTGAAGTCGGCAGTGCGGCTTTGTGATCTTAAGAGCGGGTCAGCGAGGCTGATCGTTTCCAACTGAAAGGCGCTGAAGGAAGTCATGGACAGAACAAAGGGTAGCGTGACCGCCGCGAATGGAACTGGAATTAATGAAGACCGCCCTACTTTTTGACTTTAGCATATTTCAAGAAGGAATTCGTGATCCATATGCACTGAGGATAAGGTGTGATGTTTTTCAATTTTTGAATGTGCCAGGACTATCTAACAAATACAGCGGAAGGGAAGCATCGGTTGTTGAAGAGAGCAACTTGTGAAGGTGATGACACACTGTGAGAAGTAATCCGCCCAATTTAATTATGTTGCTAATCCCCCCTTTCCTCCCAATTAAATAATAATCAGAAGTTCTTAAAGGGAAAATCACTGGTACATCTGTGCACAAGTAGGAAACTGAATAGAATATTCCTACATCATGAACATAACTTTATTTAATTAATGACATGATACAGTACCATACAGGTTATCATGCAATATTTATTTGCAGAAAAAAAATTATGTTGATGTTACCATTCTGGCTGTAACCTTTGGGAAAGTGAGATGAGAGGCAAAGTCTTATTGGGATAAAGGAAAGTTTATTAAGTGTCCAAAACAGGGGATTACAGCTGTGGAATACAAGCACTTCACTAGCAGTACAAAAGCAGAACACAGCTACAATAACCAGAGAGGGACTGAGAAAAGAGGAGTGTGTGTAGGGAACAAGAGGAAGAAGACACATGGTGACAACACTGATGTAATTAACATAACCCATACGAGGAATGAGGAGGCAAAAAAGCCTAGAAAGACACATAAACGGGAAAAGGCAACACCTAGTGGACAGCCAAGGGAATGATAAGTGCAGGCCATGACATCATCTTAGTTACAGGTAGTTTATGTCAATTAATGAAGGCATATGCATGTATTAATATTAGGCTTTATATGAACATGAACAATCTTTTAAATGTGAAGGTGTAAGAAAAAGTGTACTCAGGAGGCTCGTTCCACAGAAGCTGGACGTGACAAAGCTGAGAGTTGGCTTGGATGCCCCTGCCCCACGAGCAGTCTGTTCTGAGCAACCTAACGTGAACGCCGGAGGCTAAAAGGCAGGTGGGGAACAGAATGGGGTGCAGTCTGCAAAAAAAAAACCAAAACGCAAAGTTGGAAAGTAACGTCAGCACACTAGCTCAACTCTACTGTGTGTGTTCCCTTCTGCGAAGCAATAGAAAAGCAGCTTCTTTGTATAAATCCCCTGCCGTCTGTGCACAGATTCCATTCATTGCAGACAGTGTTCAAGTAGCAGCTGGTTCTCACACATCAGTAGTTGGGTTGAAAGTCTTTATTCAAAAGGAGGGGATGCCTTAAGCCTTATTCACAGCACACGGTTCTCAAAGGTGTTACATCGTTGTCCAATTCGCATGTTGTTTCCGAAGGGCTTTAAAACCCAGTCCGAGCACTCATGAATGCTTTCCAGGCTGATAAGTCAACTTGTGGGTCAAGGAGGAATCACCAAAGAACATTGAGCCTCATCCTTCTACGTCAACGTATTCAGGTTTCAACATTATTGTACTTAGTAGCTGTCTTATCACTCATTACAGAACGCGGTACGTCGTATATTCAAATTAACATTATATCAACATCAGTGTCTCCGGCACAAAGTACAGTACTAAGTATGGTAAACAGCATGACTTAGCCATTTTGAGCGGGGTGTATACATCTTAATTGAGTTTTCTTTAACCCTGTAATGCAACCCGCAGGACCTCACAGCAGTACATCTGTCTACATTATTTGCTAATGGATGAGGCCCATTCTCATGCAAAAGTAAAGAGTCGCATTTCTAGCATGAGTATTGCTGGGCGGATAATGCACAGGAACACAGTCGAAAAAAACAGCAGTGAATTTATCATTGGCCATACAGGGTGGGGGTTGGTGCTGGGGGGGGGGGCATCAGCCCCCCACGATCTTATTTACCCTTTTCTGAAATTATATAAAAAGTAGTTTATGGAGGATTCTGTTAGGAACTATATGTGATACACACAAACGCACAAAACGCACAAGCAACAGCTATAATAGTGAGGCCTTCCCTGGTTCGGTGTTTTTGTCTAGATTGTCACGCGGGGGCCATTGGTTTAATACACCATGTGGTTTGCTGTGCTGAATTGGCAAAGCTCTCACTCTTTTCACACAGCATTAAATCTGTCTTTTTTTCTTTCCTTGACTGAGGTTGTTTTACTTCAGACAGCACACTACAGCTATGTACCCACTCTGGTAGTTTAAATTTTTTTTTTTTGTTTATTCTTGGTTTTTAAACATGTTTCAGATTTAATAACACTAACTGGCTTAATGTCACTGCTGATGTTCATAATTAACTTGTTTCAGTTTCAGTTTTAGTATTGTTGTTCAATCTTTGCTGGTCCTTTGAGGAATGTTTGAAGAGGGGCTGGCACAGAAAATGTTTCATAAGATAATGAATATAATTTGTGTGTGTGCGTGCATGCGTGTGTGTGTGCGGCAGCAATAATAATAGTGGGTGACATGTTTACTATTTAAATATTAAATTGTTGCTATCTGTAACAGCAGACAGTAATGCAGCCCCATTTAATGATGCATTTTCTGTAGTGCATGTGACAATTTCTCAAATGTGGCTGAAATTATAGTTGCAAATCAACATACTACCCAAGGCTGCCTGGTTGTACCCTTGGAATAACCAAGCAGCTGTCCAACACTGGAACAAGATCAGCAATTTGTTTTTCTTTTCCATTTCCTTTTCTTATTTTTTGGTCTATGATAAGGTGCTAAAATTATGATACCGAGGTGATTAAAAGAAATCTCTCTTTATCCAGAATTTGATATCTTGAAGTAACTGCTCCTGATTGGAAATGAATAAATTTTCATCTGGCTCAACAGATGCATTAAGCTGCATGTTGTTGACACAGGAAAACACGTGTGTTCCATGGCAACAGAGAGCATCTCAACGAAGGGGCATGCGCGTGTGCAGAAAAGAGTAGCCTACAGCGCTGCCATCTGCGATGCCATATTTCATACAGGACGCCTTTGTTTCTTACTATACTCTGCTTCGAGTTCACAGAATAAACTAAACCAGCTGGCTTCGGTCTGCTGCCTGGAGCAAAACACTATTATTCAGCTTTACCGAATATTGTGTCAGGAGTAGGAGAGGACATTCTGTACTGTATTGTGTTACAGTTTATCAAATGCTGGTGATCAGTATCGGGTCTAATAAAAAATTAAATTTTTTGATTGTGACGTTACAGCTTTGGGTAAAAATTCTGTCAACTTTTAAGTGAAAAGACACAGTTACAGTTCTGTTAGTTGAAAAAGTTGCAGCAATTATTTGATCATTATTGATTTTACACATGATCTGAAGTATCTCGCTGACCTGGCGTGTGATACACCAAGAAGTTTTTAATAATGAGATATTATTAGTATAGGACCATAGAGTAGGCATACCTTTATTTTTTGGTTAATGTAGCTATGGTGTTAATTATAAATGTGATGTTTAACTATTCTGAATAAAATAAGATAATTATAGGATGGCTTACAACATCATGATGTATTCTAAGAAACAGTATACTAAGTAGTTATCCATAAAGCAGTTGAAATTTAAACGTTTGTTTTATTCCTATTATGTTTAAAATTCCAATTCACCTGCAAGCTGAAAGGCAGGTTTTATATTTCTGTTATTAGTGAAGACAACGCCGCGTTACGGGTAGAACATGGTCCACGAGGGGATCTGCGACACGGGCTTCATTGCTGTTAGACCAATTTTCTTCCAGGTCTTTGGAAGTTCATTGAGAAAGACTGGTACCCCTCTCTTCAGTTCACAGTGCCTTTATAACTGCTTCTCTTCAACTGCAGAAAGAAACGACCTTTTCATTCTATTTAGGCTGCAAAGTGCCAGCGCGTGCACAGAGCCATAGGAGAAGTAATTATGTTACTTAAATCGATGATTTGGTTTAGTGCCCCTTCGTTTTCCTGACATTTTATGATATTCATTGCCATTGGGCTCAAACCAAAAATCAATTCGAAATCGCTACGTGGAGACGGCCGTTAACTCTGAAGCGTAATTAAATCTGGTGCTGACAGAGATTAGTGAGAGAGCAAAGTTCGTCAGGTGCTGTGATGATTAGGGGCCTTGATCAGTAACCAAAGGACAGGTTTAAATCACAGGTTCATGGAAAACTGCTCAGGCTCTTTACACGAGACGTTGATTAAACTCCCAGCTGTGACAAACCGTATAATAAAGCCCTTTGGGTGATGTTATTTTATGCTTTGAGGCAGGAAAATAATCACACAACAGATTTAAAGATGACCCACTTGTTAAACTTTGTGTCTTTTTATACCATAATAACGAGGCAGTGATAAAGATATTGGCAGCAATGGTTTTTTTCACCTTCAAAGCGGCCAGCATGCAGAGAATTGCAGCTTCTGTGTTTCAAAGCATTTGTTTACGTGAGGATTTAAAGATTTGGTTTAGGTTAAATACAAAATTTAGGAGTATGGCATGAATTCCCGTGGTGAATGTGTATTATGTATTAATAACCTCGGGGACCCTGGTTGTCTCTCACATAACCTGGCAAGATGAATGATGGACCAAGCAGCTGGTCTAAAGTTCTGTGGTCTCAGAAACACCCCTTTACTCTGTGAAACGCATTTTTGGATTTCTGCTGAGTTTGAGTCCAAATTTAATTAGGCAAATGTCACGGACTGCTTTCATAACTCTTTATCTTTGACAATACTGCTGTGCACTTCTGTCTGAGAGATTACATATAGCCAGTCAGACGTGAAACTTAAATTTGGTGACCTCCCAAACACGGGCTTGTGTAACTTACGTGCGGCCGAATGTGTTGAGCAGGTGTCTCGCAGTGCTGTGGACACAACATGCTCTCATGAGCTTACAGCAACAGGAACAGCCCCTGGAAGGGGCAGGGCATTTCATTCATGCACCTGTCAGTCAAAAGTTTGTGCTGGTTGGCTCCGCCCACTCACACTGCCCCTTTACAGACAAACCCTATGAACAGCAAGGTACCCAAAGCGCAGAAGAAACAACGTCTAAGGTGACACTGCGCGACACTCACCCACACTTACAGCCCCCACAGATGTCATCCACATTATCCTGAGCTACCTCCAAGGACCAAGACAAGTAAGGTTTATTTCTTGACAAAAATAAAAAAAATGAAAATTACTTTTGACCCTGATCATAAAAAATGCATACTTTAGTCATTGTATTGTGAGTACATGATTATTTCCAGAACTGAGTGTGGATTGTCAGTCTAAAGAAATTATACCAATTTGTTTTGAAAAACATTATATTAGAGAAATGTTGGGTAGGCTTTTTGGTATCTCAGTGAAATTAGAGTTAGGAAATGGCATCCTTTCTCATCTGCTAGTTTATTGTGCCCTTCAAAAAAACCTATCAGCAGTACTGCAGTAATGAACACGTCCTTTCACTCAACATGTCTATACTACACAATTTCAATTTTGATTTAAAAAACATAAAAAGAAAAGCTTATTTTTCCCTACTAGTCAGAAAGATCTCTCCAGAGTAAATTCACAACTGGTCATTTGTCTCTCATTGTCCCAGCAAAACTTTAAACGGACAAATTTTTATGTACAACAATAACGAAACACAACAATAATTACAATACATATGCACAATTTTAAGAGACACACAAATACAATACAATATATGGATTTTTAGAACATTTTTTTAATCCTGCACCACACTCAGTCTTGACGTTTAATTTAAAAGACCACGTGGCAGTGCCAGATAGTAATAAACTATTAAAAGTGCCCTTTGATACCCCAAACGGCTAAAATAAAAAAAACTGAGTGATCTAACACCTGTGCAGCACTAATAGACATGCCCAACAAAAACACCCAACCCAGAACCCATCGGACTTGTGCTGAAACACTCGTTTTTTTTTTTTTTCTACCAGTTAGAAAGCGCTCTCCAGAGAGAATTTAAAACTGGGTACTCATCTCTCATCCTCCCGGCAAAAATTTTACTTTTTTACAATAACATTTAGAACACAACAGTACTTGAAATACAGACAATTTAAAATTACACAAAAATTACAATATTGGATTTTTCAACACAGTAATATGCAATAAATGGGTTTTGAAATGTGTTTTTAAAATCCAGCACATCAGGCCATCTCGACCTTTAAGCTGTTGAAAGATCAAAGTAGCTGTGCCTGACACAGAGTGGGCATAGGCCGTGTGGGCAAATACTAGGGGTGCTGTCCGTCTATAGGGGGCGCCACTGCAGTGACTGGTGATGGAATTGGTTGCTATGTAAGGGGCACCAGCTGAAATCTTGCCTAGGGCACCAAATTGGTCAGAGCCAATAAATAATTAAAAATTACCCTTTGATACTCCAAATGGCTATAAACAAGTTTTAAAAGGAATTAATAATTAGGACGTCTTTAAAAGGAAGGTGATCTAAAACTTGTGCAGCACTAAACTCCATGAAAACACCCAGCACCCATCACACGTGTGCTGAACCAGAGGTGTTGCACTTCCATCTTGTGGACGACACAGCGTCACCTTGTTTCAGTTCCCACAGTTCCACAAAGAGGCCGTTCCACCTCTCCTTCCCTGCGTGGCAGCCCCACTGACTGATGTCCTGGTCCATCCTTAAAGTTATGTCAGCAGAGACCTTTTGCCACAAATCCCAGGTGCTCAGGTCTTTCCCTCTGTAGATGAGTGCTATCCTCAAAGTTCACATTTGGTAATGTTGGCAAGCAGCCACGTCCGGGACAAGGAGGGCGTCTGTGCTCCCTGAGTACACCCCTTCATCACCTTCTGCGTCCTTGAAAGGAGAAAAAAAAAACAGAAAAACACTTGAATTATTTTTAAAAAGTGAAGATTTTTTTCCTGAAAATGTTGAACAACAGTCTTTTAAGGTGTGAAGCTGTTTCAGTAGTGTTTCATTATTTACACTTCAGGAAAATTTAGTTTGCTATTTTTAAAAAGGCAAAATTTTTCCTTATTTTAAATGAGCTGCACTGTTTTTGTGGGGTGGAAAGAATTATACATCGTAAGCACAATGCATTGTGGGTACGTGCGCATAGTCAGATTCCCTGCAGGCTGTCCGGTTTGCCTGGGTTGCGCTTGTGTGGCCACGCCCCCTTGTTCCCTCCGATCCTCTTTCTCTAGTTTGCTTTTGTCTAGTGTGTTCACCTGTTCTCTATTTCCTGTTTGGCACCATTTAGGTTGTTTTCCCGGTGGCGTTGCTTGCTATTGAAGTGACTTGGTTTTGCTTTGTCCTGTTTGTTTGAATTTTTGTGATTTTTTTTTTCCGTTCGTGGTTATTTAACAGTTTTCCCTATTTTTTTTTTATTTGTTTTTGTCCCGGTCACCATTGCGGTTTTTCTGTGTTGTTCTGGGTCAGCATTTTACTCCCGTTCAGCATTTCTGCACTTAGACTGTGCTCTGCCTCATTGCATTCTATTCCCCACAAAAATATGAAACGGGCTGCTTTAAGTATCTGCAGGAATAGTGTGAACAGCACACAAAAGTAACTGTTATCTTACTATACTGCTCAGAATGTCACCTGTTTTATTCAAGCGATTTTTACAAGAGTTCGTATGTAGATCTACATAACATAAACCGTTGTGTATCACCTTGTGTTGGGGGTGTGATGACGGGTTGCGTTTGTAGATGTGCAAAACAGCAAGGTTGGGCAATCTCCCAGCTCTGCATTTAGATGCAGTGCTAAATTTAAACTTTTTATAATCTGCTTTCATAAGCAATTTCACACGATTTGAGTGGATTTGGAATATTAACAGAATTTTTAAAAGAATATAAGACGCCAATGTAATACGATAAATAGATTTTCCTTGTAAAAATGCCAATTTAGGGTTTTAAGGGGTCCGGGTGGTTTATATCTGGTATTATGAGCTATAATGATTAGTCACTTTAAATAATGACTATAAATTCTTGACCGGGCACTTAGTGTAGCAAAACAACATATTCCTGCCTCTGCGTTGCATCCTCAGGGGTACAGTTGAACTATATGTAATATACTTTCAAAGCACCTTTATGTGTTCTGAGGGATTAGTGCAGTTAAGACAATTAAAAGGATATAACTTCCCAAATAAGCTGCCATTCGTCTCCTAATGGGATCAACATAAGAAAAAATAGTAGCAATATTTTATTACTCATGCAGACACGTTAAAAATTACTCAATTTGAAGAATCGGATAAAAAGGACTTTTCTTGTGGTGTTTTCCTCAATATTGCGTTTGATTAAAAGCGCATTGATGCGCTGAGAAGCTGAAACAGCCCAAGGCTGACAGGAACGGGTAATCAGGCGCTGATACCTAAAGGCGGCGCGCTCACCTCGCGCTCGCGCTTTATTCTTTTCCTTCGACATAAATAGATGTCTGGTCTCCGCGCGACAAAGGCACGCGGTTCGCGCAATCAAAAGTCTCTGCGCAAAGAAAAGCCAATAATCCAGTCCGTCATCCGCCGGCATATGTTAGCGGTAATTATAGGGATCTGATCATCGTCGCCACATTAACCCTTAGCCTCGTCAGCATTTGTATTTGCGCCTTGGCTGAATTTTTCTCAATACGTATTTAAAGTAAAGTAGGTTCTTATACATCTGCTTGTAATAGACGCTCGGAATCTTAATTTTAAAGACTCATTTCAAGTAGTTCTCTTTACGTTTGGTGCTGAACGTGGATGAATCACTTCCACTACTGTTTTAAGGCTGATGGAATAGGGTGCCTTTTGACCCACAGAACTCTTTGCATTAAATATGGCGTTGATGTCACGGTTCCCTGAGCGTGTTTTTGCTAAAACAATCCCCCGCATTCTAGCTTTGCTTAATGCCGTCATGTCCTGTTTTAATGTATCCTACTAATTTTTTAATGCACCCATATTCTCGGCTGCTATAAATTGCAGCCTTCATTGACAAGACTCGCAGCAAAATTCAATAAGGCTGTTTGTGAAAACAAGAGTAATGTGATCATAGTCACTGCTGCAAAGGAAGCACTGGAAAATGTCCCTGAGAACATTCTGTGCTGTTTTAGTGCGAAAGCAACCAGGAAAAACTCAAATCATAGTGTTTAGGTCCAAACAGAACAGAATGGTTGACATTACCTGTTATGGTTACCTGTTCAGAACTATATATGGGTGTGATCACAGCGTGAGCATTATGTATGTATGTATGTATGTATGTATGTATGTATGTGGGTGGGTTGGGGTGGGGGGCTGTTCTCTGTCAGGAGCTGATTAGAAAGCTATATTTCCCTCTCAGTCAGTGCCGCTGTGATTGACATCCATCTCTCATTATCACAGCACTATGAATACAAGTCTGGTCTGTGTGTTCTTTTCTGAAGTCAGTATGATGAACAGCCTGTGCTGCTTACACAAAATTCTATGTAGCTGTCCCTTAAAATGCTTCATTGTTAATATTCATAATACATAACCTTTGTCATCCCCTCCCTGTTGTTCCTGCCATGTCCACTAGATGTTGCTGTCCCCTCCTTTGTGCCTCGTGTTAATCCCTAAGTGTATTAGTAATTAGTTGTTCCTTGTTAAATGTTCTTATTTAAGCTCTACCTTTATGTTAGGATGTTGCCAGTTATTGATGTTGTTGTGGAGTGAAGAACCTAGCACTGTGTTAGTGCCTAGCCTTGGGTTTCTACATGTTGATCCCTTTTTACCTTGTTTGTGCTTTGTTTGGAATAAACCTCCCTCTCTGCAATTGGATCTCGCATCAGCTTGCCTGATTTGTGACAACCTTCCTCTTATCGAGATATAATTCTGAACCTTCATCTTATGAAGATATAATGGTGAACTTTTTTGTTATACAGATGTAAAAGTAAATTTCACAAAATGATGCACTTAAATGTGATGTGTGTGTGTGTGTGTGTGTGTGTGTGTGTGTGTGTGTGTGTAAATACAGCATAAATACAATGGGCATTCTCCTGTTAAAGCTGGAATAGTTTGTAAAGGTCAGTGTAAAGCAGGCTGTAATAACTTCATGTCGAGCAAAATGATATATGATCAAACGTGAAACATTTTGCTTTTTGCTCTGAGCAGAGCAAGATAGACAGTTACATTTGGCCAAATGTCTGAGAAGTCAGAGTCTCTGTGAAACAACCTTTGACAAAAATGGTAAAATGAATGTGTTACCTACAGAGTTTTTGAACCTTCTCAATGTATGCAATTCAGATTCCATTTCAACTGTCAGCTTTGTCATACAAACCAGCGCAACGTACAAATATTCCTATTCCTCTATATTGCAGTGATCAGTGGCTTGTGCGATAGTCATTGGCTGTTTGTAAACATTCATTCTGACGATTTTTGAATTGAGAAATTACTTTGTTTCTACACATCAGATTCTCAGAAATATCAGGGTGATACTGGTACACCTCAAAATGCATGATGTTATTCATTTACGCAATTGCTGACAGAAGCTGATTGATCTTTGATTTTTTTAGAAGTACTGTTTCACTCGCTTGTCGATTTGCATCTGCGAAAAGCAAAGGAAACAATTTGCAGAGATGAAAGGAAATCCCAGCAGCTGTCGTCACTAAAAGCATGTCAGCCACATTTTCTCTGACATCATCTGATCAAGGTTGGCCATCTTAGAATCACCGGTCCGTGAACAGAACCTAACGAAACATCTCAGCTCCCTGTCTGGAGGACTTGCTGAAGGTCAGCAGCCACATCCATGTACCTTCTCAGCTCTCTCGTGGTCCTTGCTGTATTTTATGGCTGCACTCAGTCTCGGAATTATATAAGCTGTATCGATTTACTTGCCACAGCTGTATGCTGATTAAAATCATATCCGTATCTGTTAATGGAAAACAGTAAGTTGCTGCCAATGTCAGCTGTAGTAAACAGACAGTACTCTCTTACTAGTTCCTGAGGTAATGCTTTTAAAGTGATCCCTTTTCTCAATATTTTCTTAAAACAAAAGGACCATGAGGCTTTTTCCCCAATGAATTACAATGTTCTCTTTCTCTGCCGCTTAATCAAACTGAACGATTTCTTCCATCCATTAAACGCAACGTGTGTTATTATGCTGTCAGCATAACTAACCCAGCCGGTACGGTTTTCAGCTGGACTGACAAGCAAAAATAATTAAGCAAAAACGATCTTTAAAAATACCTGTCCTTAAATGGTAACGGACACTTCCGTTAATTTTGTTTAGCGACGTTTCATATTTCATGATGAGCCCGGTCGGTAATTGCTCTGGAAAGGTCAATGCCAGTGACCTCGTTGCAGATGAGGGGTTTGGAATAAAGCGAGTCTCTCCTGCCTCATATCAGGTGCATCTCAGACAGATTTAACCCGATCACACCATTGATGTGACTGGATTACCAGAGGAATGGGAAGGGGGATGTGCAGGTGAATTCTCTCTCAGACAGGAAGTGTGCGTTCGGTGTACATGGTGAGAATGATTTCCCACGGTGATCTCCATTCTTCAGGCAGCAGGAAGTCAAGAGATCTAAGGAACATGTCTGTGCTGAGAGAGTGCCTCACATCTGTCGCTTTTTTGGCAGTGCTGAACAGTAGTGTGTTATATTGTGGCAAGTGGCCCCCCACCCCCGAAGTTATTCATGCATACAATGGAAATGAGCCTTAGTTAATACAATTTAAGCGATGAAACCAACAACCCATTTACAGGATTGTCATTTTGTTGTAATTGCTTGATAAACACAAAACACTTCAAGTAACAACATCTTGGTGTGCACTCGCTGCGTTTTGCGTTATTTGTGTTGCTTTCAAATGTACAACTGAAACCTTTTTTGACATTTTACAATCAGGGAAATTACTGGAAAAGTTATGAACACATTATATAATTATTCCTACTATACGCAGTCTGTCAGTTAAAGGAATGATCATTTAAGAAGAAAAGTTTAACACTTGCAACATTTTTTTGGTTTTCTTTTCTTTTTTCCTTGTGATGTGTACCAGTGTTGCTCCACACTAATATCAATCAATCAATCAATCAACCCTTATTTATATAGCACCTTACAACTTAAATTACTCAAAGTGCTTTACAGGATTAAATAAAAATTAATTAATTAAAATAAAACAATGTCTATGTACACTGAAATGTCAATAAAATCTCAATAAAACAAAGTAAAATGAAATAAACACAGATGCAGAATATAATACAGTGATGTTAACAGTCAACCATTCTGAATAAGTGGGTTTTAAGTTTGGCTTTAAACACTGATAACAGTATGTGTATCTATGAGTAACTGCAGGCTGTTTGTCATTAAATAAACAAGGTAGCATATAACCCCCCCCCCTTAGGTCATGCCATTATTTATTTAAAAAATGTCTGGGAGATGGATGTGGGGGGTTATTAAAGTATAGTTTAAATATGGCTGAGCAGAACATTTGTGTTCACTGAGTAGCCACATTCCTCGGGGCTGTAACTGCAAGTTCGTCTCTCCGTTGACGAGAAACAGAAAGTTTTACACACTTATGTGTGAGGGGGGTGGAAAAAAACAGGCAGACATACAATTTTCTACAATGGTTGGTGACAAAGAAATTTTATATAGTATTTTGAGGGGGTGCTGACAAGTTTTCGGTAGTACCTCAGTTTGAGGAGAGGATTTTTGCTATTCAAAAAAAAAAAAATCTTGCAAAAACTGAGACATACCAGGTGAGCTTTAGAATAACAGTCTATTGTACATCTTCCTGAATTGTGTCATATTAACATGCCTGGTGGGGGGGGGCAGCCAGTTGATATTGGATCCTCAGAGGCTTTTTTTTCTACATTGCAGAGCTCTGTTGTCTGGGTTTAACTCTTTTCCTGCATTATTTTCCCTCCTCTTCACTCTTGTGGGAAAAGCAGTGAGAGGCAATATATAAAAATGAAGCAAATCCAACAGTTTTTCCTGAGCCTGTTGGCATGAACACAGAACATCTACTGATTCACTGTATCAGCTTCCCAGAGTGCAGCTGTAAATATGCAGCGTGTACATTTACATGAAATTGTCACGCAGCTGACACCTGGATGCCGAGTAGAAGGAGAAGTCAAAGATCCAGGGAACCACAGAGGTTATGGGGGTTTGTGTGGTGTCTCTGAATAGGGTTTGGCTCTATTTCGTACAGGGAATGCGCTAGGAGGATCCAACCAAGGTCAAAGGGTCTGAAGAGGAGACGTGGTTTGGTTGATGATTGTACCTGAAAGATACTGTAATTCAGGAATCGTGTTGTCCTTTTCTGTCCATCACATTGAAAAAGTAGGCCACAAAGTAGACAGTCCCTTAAGTTCCTGAACAAAGGTAGGAGACTGCAGAAATCATTCTTCTGTGCCCTGTCCATGGTTCTGAATGCCTATGTGTTGGCAGTCCAGTTGCTGTCCATGGTACTGAACTACTTCACAAGTTTGTCCTTTTGCTATTTATGGTTCTGACTTAATAGGTCAGTTAAAGCTAGAAGGTCTGGCTGGTCTGTCTCACTGGGAATCAAGAAGTGGCCACAAGCACTGGCCACAGGGAGACCTCACCTGTTGGCTGGGCCTGTGAATTTCCTAAACACTAATTATAAATGTCACACATGGACACATTTGTATAAAGTGATAGATTCTGATTGCTCTAATTACAGATTATTTGGAGAGGAGTTTCTTGGCTGCTTAAAAAAAATAAAACAAATTTAGGAAAGTGTCTGTGAGGGGAATAAAACCCCATTGTCTTAAAATGCTACCCTGAATGCAAACCAGTTCTATCTAAATCGACGTTTTTTAAATCACAAAGGTTTATATCTCACATTTAATTCCATTATGGAATCCATTGAAATGGAATTGATTGAACTAATTTAGGCAGATTTTAAAAACGGAAAAACACTGTAATTTGTATAGAAAATAACGTGCTGCATGTTTCCACTGATGGATGACTACTTCCACTCCTTTACAGTCCTTAATTTTTTGTATAACTGTTTCCAAAGTGTTATTTGTCATCATGACATTCTCAACGAAGATTATGAATTGTCTAATTTTTATCTGCCGTATTCGTGAATGAGAATATTTATGTGAATGTGAAGATGATTAGTGCACATTGTCAACATTGGAAACACCTGAAAAGGTAACTGGGACATGGGAAAGAGAACGCTAGACCAGACTATATTCTGTAAGAGAAACAAGAAACTTCTAAAGTCCAAGGTTATGGCAATGCCAAGACACTCAGGATTCACTCCTGCAGACATTCAACAAGAAACCTGAGGACCTGGTTGTTAAATGACCTGAATTTGATTCTTAGTCTAAACATACCTGCTACATTATAATTTTAAAACACGGTGGATGGAGGGTTGCTGAAACGCATTATGGTGCAATGAATTGAAGTTTGGGAGGTAATTATTATAGTCGCATGGACTTCTGAAATATTTGAGCCCTTTAAAAAAAAGTTTTTAAGAAAATAATATAAACGGCTAAAAAATTTAATTGACGGAGAGTTCTGTAATGACAGTCAAGCATTTAAATTTTTATAATTGCAGGTGTAATTGAAATGACAACAGTCGTAAAGGTGCTTCACATAGTTAAATAAAAATCAAGGAAAGAATTCACCATACAGCTGCTATCATTGAAGGTTGAGGGGCACATAGCTTTAATAACCCACTCAATTAATTGAGTGACCTTTAAATGTGTTTGAAAATGCTGTTCTTCATTATTTAAAAAAAGAAAAGGTACCAATCTGTCAGTGTCTTTGGTCAAGATGTGAATTTTAAGCAGTGACTCATCTCTTAAAACTTAAGAAAATTTCAAATATATATGATAGAGTAACTGAGAATGAAGTTCAAGAGCCAGAGGCACAAATGTTGTCAAACGGTCAGAATGTTGCCATGAGCGACGAGCACTTGGTCAAGGAGTGGAGGGTGTCGTGTAGGTGATGGAGGTCACACAGGGTCAGCCCCATTGGCTGGGATCATGTATGATGTGTGTTTAAACACACACTGATAGGTTTACATTATTTAGCATTTAAGATATATGTGATTGGGCTCCAGGTTTCCCACGACCCTGAATTCGATAAGCGGTATAGAGGATGGATGGATGGATGTAATTTCATATTTCATAGAAGGAGACACAAGACATCAGATAAACCACAAGGCTGTGCTTACACTAAGTCTAGCTAATTACACTGCTGCCTGGGCCAGGAATGATGACAGAGGCAGTAGAATGACAGGGTTGGGTTACGTTTGTGATAGAAGGTGGCTTTATTTCTCAGAGACCACGAGGATGTCCATCCAGACTGATCAAGTGGACAAGACATGACTTGTTGATGCAAGGTCAGTGGCAGCTTTGAAAGAACCACAGATTTTGACGGCGTGTTTCTTGCGGCGCTCTTAGAACCTGAACTGCAGTCTCATGGCCACAGTGAAACCATTACGAAGGAAAGGGGCTGTCTCAAAACCTGCATCCAGGTTCCCGCAAAGACGTCAGAACTGTTGAGATGAGACGAAGCTGAACTTTAAAGCTTAAGTTACACATGAAACCCAGCATAGCGTGTAGCCGGGTAAACACCATCGCTAATGTCAAGCACTCTAATGGAAGTGAAACGTAACGGGCTTGCTTCTGCTGGGTGGAACGAGAAGCTTGCTGAAGCAGGGAACAGGAGGCAACAATGCAAGAAACGGACTGAGAGACCTGACCACGTTTACATGTGGTTGTTTGGGTGACGCATTTGTAATGGAACACTTTCCAGGACCAGTTTGGAGGTTTAACAGCAATGACCTTGGACACAGACCCGTAACCTTTGATTGTTGTTGTATTGTACACATGTGAAACACATTTAGTTTAGTTCCACTTACCAGTTATGGAGGGTACGAATAATACCTGAAGACTAAAAGAGATCGTGTGAGTACTTTTGCAAAGCATGCTTGTGGAGGGAGGATCATATGATCATATGTTTTCTGAGATGAACAAATAGCCATGGCCATGCTGAATAAACACGGTCCTCACAGGCATTCCCCCCAACCCCAGCGTGAGATCCCTGTGGTTTAGCCAAAGACAGATGGGCACTGTCAACTTTTATGTGCTATATTTGTGGCTGGAGGGATGGGGTTTTAAATATTCCTACCTTTGTGAAATTACTCTGTAAATCTGTTACTTAGACCACCAGCACAGAAGTGTCTATATACATAGATATACACAGTATATATACTGTGTGTGCATATGAGTGTGAGTACCATAATATTTTCCAACTATAAGATTTTGGCTTTACATAACTAGCAATTTCCAGAGCTAATTATTTACAATACCACTGTCTTGCAACAAATGTTTACTAATACTGCCAACCAAAGTAAAATATAAAATATATATATAAAAAAAAATATAGATAATAAGTGAACACAATGCCATTTTTCTTTTTAACAAGATGGTATTATTCTGGGTAATGAGAGAGAGAGAGAGAGAGAGAGAGACCACTTGTCTCAACAGGGCATGATGTACCACAAAATTATTAGCGAAATCACAGGACAGATGTTAGACACATGTTCACTGCATCCACGCTTGTCTTTCCCATTTTCCCTGTCTTCTTCCACCATCACCAGCAATTTGAAGTCATGTCACTGACACAGATGTATTGTTTTAAGCAAGAGATGGTGTGGTTTTCCATCCAGGCTGTATAAATGTTCTAAATCTTTAAACTAGAATGGGTGGGCTACACGGCATTAGCTGTTTGGCCAGACTTGTTATTTTACACTTTATAATTCCAGCATTTCAGCTGGTGTCAATATGTGTGCTTTGAAGAACAGCAAAGGTAGGATTGCTTTAAAAATTTCATGTCTTTTTCTTACACTTCTATATCATCAGAATGAGATTTTAGTTTGACCAGATTACGTGATTAAAGGATGCACCAAAGCTTCGTCCGCTGCGTGTTTTTCTTGCAACACATTATGCCATCTTCCATTTGGTGTAATGCTTGGCTGGAGCACAAGGGTGAAGGATCCTCTTAAAAAAGCAACGCTGCACTTGGACAACTTCAAACAATGTTAAAAGGCAGAGCAAACAATTTGCGCTAATTTGGTTATTCAACCAAGTCATTTTCTTGTAGAAGGACGCTCCTGCAAGCCTGTTTAAGGATATCACTAAAATTAATTTCGTATTTAGAATTTATTGAATTTTTAGCCTGAACGTTAAGTGACCCTAAAGTAATTATATTCTAGATGTATCTCCAGATCCAGTTAACGTTCTTTTAAAAACTGGAGCCTTACCGTTCCATATTTCAGGCGCGAGAAGTGAAGATATTCGTATTCTCAGTGCGGAGTGGCTTCAGATAACAGCACAGCGCATTACATGCCTGTCTGCTTATGAAGTCAATGAGCTGATGTGAACAATCACTCACAAACCAGTGAGGTGAAACCCGAAGTATCTCAAGAACTTGTGTGTTTCACTTCAGAAGTGAGCGAAAGTGCTCATCCAGGTATAGAATAAACAAGGACCTTTTCTTATCTGAAGGTCTCCTTTTGCTGCAGTTCAGCTGTGGTCTCAGCTCAGATGAGTCTTTTGACAAGCAAGCGATTGTCTTATTTGGATAAGATAAGGTGTGCATGGCATTAACACTCTACAATTGTAAATCCTCAAATGTGCACTGAATGGCTCATGTTCCTGGAAGGGGGAGGAAGGTGGTGAGCTGCTCACCATCTCAGGAGGAACTGTAGTCAGAAGATTATACTTGTTAATTGGCCTCATTGTTAACCTGCTATGGTTGGTTCTTGTTTCACCTTCAAATGTGATTGTTATTTAGGCCGGTAAATTTCTAGGCTTTTCTCCCATCACAGCGCTTTGTATCACAAGTCTGGCAGTGAATCAAGTTCCCAGTGCCTGATGTAGAGCTATTCAGATTTTATTTTCTATAGCCTATCATGTTGATCTCATACATTTAGAGTATGTAAACAGGAGCATGGTTTACATAATAGACATCTGAGAGGTAACATAACTCAGTTTCCTACATCACAGCTTTATGTGCATAGGGCCTTTTCTCTTCCCCTTGTGTTATGTAGGCATTTCAGAGCTTGGGTGAAGTTTGTGGGTTTCCAGGTCAGATAGATCCTCCCATTCAATCTAGTATTATTATTATTATTATTATTATTATTATTATTAGTAGTAGTAGTAGTAGTAGTAGTAGTAGTATTTACTAATCCCTCTCTGAAATCTTTCTTTGTGCATGTATGTACCCGCCTGGGTACCATCTGAGCGGGATGCCTTGTTACAGCTGCTGACTCCTAGTGTACCCCCTTGGATAAAGCTTCGCCCGCGGGACACCACAAGCCATGTAGAGTTACTTCAACACATGAAGCAAAGGAGGACTATATTGTGTTATTTACATCATAGTGCTACTTACATTCATAGTCTCAATAAGTACCTGTTCATTCTGTAATGTTAGCATGCCCAGGAGGGGCTGGGCAGCCAATCAACCTTGGGCCCCAAGACATTTTTTTTTTCTCCACACTGTGAAGTTCTTAGTTCCTCTCCTCCACTGCTGTCTGGCTCCATTTGTATTTATTCCTACTGCTTATTCTTTAAAATCTGCAATTTCTTCTGTAAAGTGCTTTGAGGCACATTGCTGTAAAAGGCGCTATATAAAAATTAATTGAATTGAATCTAATTGGGGAAGAAGCAGACACAGGTTTTAAGATGTATTAGAAAATTTACCACGAAGGCAACATGAAAAAGGCCTTCTTCAGGAACGCCTGCTGAAAGTGTTCACCGCTCCAGCTCAGAAGCTTTGCGCAGTTGCATAATGACCATGATTAGCCGTGTTTGTGTTGGCACCCTTAATAATGCATAGAGGCGCACGACAGTCGGCTTTTGATTTAAGTCCAAGCTCAGACAGTAATCAGGACGGATTTTATGTTGTATCTTTGTTTCGCAGTCGCGCGATTCGAACCACACGAGATCAGAATGACCAGCACGCGCACAGAGACCTCGTTACGCAGAAACTCGTTTATTAGGACTCTGATTAAGATGTTCGGCTCGTTGACGCTGCACAAATCAAATTGGAGCAAATAAAACCTGCCGAAAGGCCTTCTCAGACACCTGATATGCTAATGGACTCACGCAGGCGGACAAGCCGTCTACGCAATCAGGAAAAATAAAAATGAAACTTGATCGATAGGAGCTGAGGGCTTACACATTAGGCCGTGAATTTCTTGCTTTTTCTGCATGCAGTGTTCCAGACAGAAATGTCAGGCCAAGCCGAAAGCAGAGCTTCACCAAAATTATACACCTTGAGACCATGTTTGAGCTGTTTTCTGACTGAATAAACACAACATGCCAGGGTCTGAAATGTTGTACTACACCCTCCGAATACTGATTCACTAGAAAAACATGGTTTACTGGTGGTCACTTTCTTTCTGTGGTACAATGCTTGAGGCCCTACGACTCCAAGCAGGGATGATTTCTGTTTGTGTGTTTGTATGCGTGTGTGAGGTCTTGGAAATAAACAGAACATCACCCAGCCTTGTGCACTGACTTTCCAAGAATAAGCTCCTGCATTACTGAAGCCCCATAATGCCTGAGCGGTTCTAGACAATGGATAAATGGAGCTGCTTTATTCTGGATGCAACACCCCATTGTACTGCTTCAAATCCAAGACTTTCGCCAGAAATCCAAGACTGGCTCCACCCAAGAAATCTCATCGTCTTCCCTGTGTCAATTAAAAATGGTAAACTGCTCCAGTGATTCTGCCAGACAAATCAATACATTAAATTAATTACTATAATCACATGTTGTCATAGCATAACGTGCTGTTAACATAAAACTTTTGAACGTACAGTTTTCTGGAACAAGTCCTTAGGCTCTTACCCCACGTGTCATTCTGTTGCTTAAATCTCGCGCGCGCGCATGCAAGGCACACATTATGCCACACATTAAATTTTACTCTTACTAATAAATAAATGAATAAATAAATACTTGTACTAACAAGTACTAGTGTTGGGTACAGGATTGTTCCACTTCTATATTAGCAAATATTTCTTTTTCTCTGCATGCACCTAATAAACCCGCAAGCAAGTTAAGTGTACTGACCTGCCATCTACTTCTGCGTCGTTTCATTGAAATTTGCGTCACTTGGATTATATTAAATTCAAAGTTCTTATGGTTTTATTGCCTACGCTTCCCACAACGGCACCAGACGAAGGCAACGCGCGTTCGATCAACGAGTGGCACCCGCGCGGGCACAGATCGCTGCACCTGTAGCATCGGGGACTCCCGCTGTGTGTGAGGGTGTTATCGCTAGAAAGGGAGAGGGGGAAAAAAATCTCATCCAATTCCAGCAACACTCCATATGCGTTTGAGTCACAACATTACCTTTCTCCGAGAGGAAATAGCTTTGGCGCTGATGGGAACGTTCAACTGTAAAGGACGCGATAAAGGAAGAAATAAACATTCTGTACGCTTTAAGATATTTAAGTGAGCCATTTAATGCACATCCAGATTGTCAACAGGCTTTATATTCACACGCATTTGAATGGTATAAATTAGCAGGAAAATGTCCTTTAATTTTACGTATCATTTAACGTAGGCATTAGTTACTAATAGCTCTATCAGAACCGCAACACAGAGTTGTCAGAATACCAGCAGTATATTAAAATACGGAATAATTAAATTCCATGAGGCTGCTTAAATGACGTTACCGTGTAATACAAATAGCAAAATGTATAACCTTTAATTCGGGAAATTCTTCACACATGTTTAAATAAACTGCTAGGAGACTATAGAATATAGAACATAATGAAGTTTAAATAAAAAGAACAGTCTAGTTGCACCCAAAAACATATTCTTCCTCTGCCAACGCGTTTTAAAACATCCATCTAATTAGATAGTCTGCGTTTCTTATTGCCACTTTTAAAAGGCCCCAAACAGTTCCAACACACCATTCGAACCAAGAGGTAATTTGACATTCAGGGATTAAATAAACTCAATAAAACGTTTCATTTTGTCATTTTTCACCCATAATCTCGCAGTTCGTTTTAAGTGGCAGATATTGTGAAGAGAAGACTAGAAGTAGAAATCCTATTCTTTAACTGTAAATCTCTCATCTTGCTAGATGTACTTTGCAGAGCGCTTGGGGATACATGGCTTTATGTGAAAATAACTCGGATATTACCCGCGCGGAGCTTTCCCGGGGTCCAGGGGAACAGATTTAAGTTCATAGCGCGCTCACACTGTGTCATCGGAGAGTTCCTCGGATTTCAGCCCAGGCACGAGGATCCAAGCACCGCTTGTTGGGAATTACTGTGAAACGGGGATGATCTCCAAAGCTCCTAGCTGAGTGATTGCGTCCTTATACCCGTGTCCATCTCCGGCAGTGCCAATACGGCAGGCTGCTCTGTGTAAAATGCCCAATTCATCACACATTATGAGTGTGTCATTGCAGAGAGTTTGTGACAAAGTGACCAAGGGGGAACTGAGGTGTCTCCTACATGATGGAATTCCCCCAATTTACAAGCAACAGAGCAGTACATCCGTGACTAAGGCTATCCAATGTAAGATTGCTCTCCTGATTGTATTTAGTCAGCTCTGGGTGGGTTTACTACGGAGTTTTAGAAGTAAAAATGTTAAGTCAGTTTACAAAATATTAAGTTTGAAGGATCTTACACCTGAAGCAATATTTACCTGTTTTCTAACTTTTCTGGATTTTTATTTTCTTTGTTTGATTCTTGTTTGAAAATCTCAGTAGCCACAGAAAGAAAATCAGGCAATACCCACACACAAAGCTCTATTTTTAATGCAGCTGAGAATCGTTTAATAGCTATACACACTATGATTTAAGACACACGTGCTTCATTTTAGGGCTGTTGCTAGGACGTCGTTCTCCGTTTCTTTGGTAGCTTCGTATTTGAAGCCCCTGCGTCGCCTCATTTGTGATTACTGATGCGGTGTCACTGTAAAGTTCACTCCTGGTTTTTACTACGGTTTCTGCCTTGGGAGCATGAAGCTTCTGGATGGTACCTGCCAGCTTTTGGAAATGTTAAACGTCAGGTCGCTGGCCCCAGTCAGTCGACTGACTTGCGTACAGGTGACGGCGCCTGTGCCCGTGGGTGCAGTGCAGTTTTTTCCCTTAATGAAGATAAGCACGAGGGAGACGTGACGGGGAAGTCAGTCCTAAGCTTAGAGAACTCAGGAAAGTCGCCTTCCGACCACTAATTTTGCTGACTTCTCCCAGCCCCGGGCATTCTGGTTTCGTCGCCGATATTTTCCGCCTTCTGCCCCATGTTGGCTTTCGCAATTACACCTGCCGTGGGTACGTTTGCTCCACTGTGTGACATTATTACTAATGCTGATAATCCCCATCTGCTTGTGATGTTGATGCGTAGTAGAAAGGACGGGACATAAATTAAATTAAATTGAATAGAACATTGGTACAAAACAGGGGGAGTCTGTTTGGACCCCTAAGACAACATCTGGATTTAACAGACGGGTGTAAATTAGGAAGGATTATACATACATTTTAAAGCTGTATGCACTATGAAGTTCAAATAAGCAATATAACTGCAAACCTAATTTAATTGACAAAGGCCCTCTGTAATAAAGGGTAACCCTTACATCTTATTAACAACAGTGAAAATGAGATGAGTGGGTGGTGTGTGTGCATGTGCGCGTGCGTGTGTGCCTGCGTGTGTGTGTGTGTGTGTGTGTGTGTGTGTGGGACTGACTGTAGCTCAGTGCATCAGTCCAAGTGGGTATCTGAAGCAGTCTGTCAGACAAGTGTATACTGTAGCTCTGGCATGGTTTCCATTTTCCATATTTGTTTTCAGACCATCTCCTGCTCTGGCAACCCTCCATGCCAGACCTCCTGGCGCTGGTGCTTCCGCCACCCACGGTTCCAACGTTCGTGGTTCTGGTTAGCTGTGCCAGAACACTGAGCCAGTCTCGTTGCTTTCCGTCTCTCTGTTTTCATGTGCGCACACGTACACGCTCGCTCTCCAGAGAAGGCAGTGGGATGGACTTCCTGCCGTGAGGGCTGCTTTCTCCTGTTCTACAACCTGGCGCTGGAATGGCATATGACTTTTGCTAGCCTGCTCTGAAAACAGGGGTGATGATCTCAATTTGGGATCACAGGGAGGTTCTTAAATGGCTTAAATGTCAACTTTTTAGTAATTTTTCAACTTGAATTTTGAGCCACTTCTTGTGTGCTAAAGCGTTAGATAACTCACTCTCCATTTGTTATTACGGTCTCTGAAACTGTGTCCTTTTTTGCCTAAATTAAAAATAACAAAACGTTATGGGTTCCAAACTGCTTTTGGCTGCTTAATTTAAATATTTTTTTTTTTTTTTTTTTTTTTTATAAATTAAAAAACGACTCTGGAGTCATTTCCGGAGCCGGTGTTTTCCAGCCCAGAGGCGTTGGGGGAAAACGGGTGTGACTATTTCTCTGCAGCAACCGATCAGGGCAGTCACCGGAGTGTGAATGTTATTAGTAAACAGCACCCTGGATGGGTGTAAAAACATCAAAGTTACTGCTCACGCCGACTTGTACCGCTTGTAACGTCACCGAAGAGAGAAGTCAGGGGAGGCCCATCAGTTCCTGCCATGATGACTGGACCGCATAAACACAGTGTTGCAAATCGGCAACTGCACACAGCCTTATGCCCCCCCTTTATTGTAATGACAACTGACTCATGATTTGCAATGGACTGGCATCACCTTCAGGGCTCCTTGACCTATGACCTCTGCTTCCTGGAGAAGGCAGCCAATCAGGCTGACTTATTTTTTATGATGAAATAACACATATACAATTGGACAACCAAAGGATTTCTCACATAAAACTAATGTAATATGTCTCTTAAATAGACAGTGTATTTAAAGTTTAGATGGATAAGCTTCATCTTGCTGCATAGGCACAAAGTTTCCTTCAGTTTAAAGGCTGATCTGACCCGTTAGTAGGATCGGCTCTCTCAGTGTTTCAGCTTTGGGCCCTGGGTCAGAGCTTGTGTGTTTTACAAAAGTTTCTCCTCCGTATCTTTGGAAGACAGAAGGTAGTCACATTTTTGAGTGAGGTGTGTCCTATGTACTGCAAGATAACGAGGGCAGAAGGTTTGACGGGTTGAAAAGGTGAAGGTGTCTGCTTTTACAATGACATCTTCACAAACGGTATGTCTCTGCTGAAGAGTCACACCAGTTAACAAGGCAGGATGTGCTGGCTGATATTATAAACTTTGGATTAGTTCTGGGGAGGTGTTTGTGAAAGGTCGGATCCAGGCAACCTTACAATCGAACGTGATATTACCTGGAATCTCCATAACACTAAAATCCACTTTTAAGAGTCAGAGACCCAAACACACAAAATGCTAAAGACTGAGTTCTCTCATACTTATTAACGTGGAAAGACATACTTTTCTATACTCACAAGCGATTAGACTAACAATGTTTCATTTAGAGTGGATATATTAAAATGAAGACTGTTGGAAGGTTGAGAAAATCACACTTTGTAGAAAAAAGGAACAATTCCACATTGAGTCCATCCTGAGAAACAAGTTGAAACTTACCCGCATGCTTTGCAGCTGTGTGCATGCTTCCCAGAATGCAACGCAGATTGTGCAAATTTGATTGGATTTGTTCAGCTTTCAGAGTGCTGTCTCTCCCATGGTGCTGAAACAGAGGAAGGTCATCCCACCACCCCCAGTCTGCGGAAAACACAGAAAGTCAAAAACAAAATGCTTCAAAATATTTTTTAAAGCACAAAGCAGATTACAACCAGAAACAACGTTTGGTTAATGTTACCAGTCAGAACTCTCAAGGTGACTAGTTCAGTGTATTTAACCTCCAAATTTGTTCCAGGATTACTGTAATTATCGTAGAACTACAGAATAACAGCTGTAGAAGACAGTAACATTTCACAGTGTCTGGCTGAAATGCTACTGCCCAGTATCTAAATCATTTCAAAACGGACCAAAAACAAGAAATTCTCATGTTATAAAAAACCTTGTGCCCACCCCACAGCTGTTCCCAGTACTTGGAGGTAAAGTCACTGTGTCACCGTAGTAACAGACAAACCAGTTGCATTTCATTAAGACACAAGAAAACGGATAAGCATGGTGTTTCTCATTCACTCAGTTTTACGAGAAGCCAACTGCAGCTACAACGAGCTGAATATTAAGTCGTGTTTGTTTCACCAAGGTCCTGGAGCACATGACATTAGTTAAAATGTCTGGAATACTCCCCTCACCCACCTCCGCAGGCTTCTCTCACCTTTCTGAAAATCGTGAAGGCCCCTAAGTGTTCACGAAACACTTGCACTGCCTTTGGTTCTAGCTTGGTCCATATTTGCTTTATTATCTGACGAGTGTTTGTATACAGTCTGACATGGACAGGTGGCATTTTAGCCTTTAGCTAACAGGAAGGTCAGGTCCTTGTCCTTATCACAGCTCGACCTGAAGTCCTTACCTGTTCAGGAGTTAAACACACGTTGCTCCAGACATTAATCAATTATTAATTGCTCATTGCTCCTGAGATCCGAGGACCACTGTTTGCCCACGCATTGCTTCAGCTGCGACATGTTTTAAGAGGCCCCAGTAAGAATTTACACTTTTTCTGGAAGTGTGGAATGAGTGAAGCAGCCAGATTTGAGATTCATGAATTAATATAATCACAGTTAGTGTTTTTCTGATGCTGTAAGCCATTGTTTATTTAAATTCATCAGTGCTAAAGTTAACGTGGAAAAATTTAATCACCATGTCACAGCACTTTCAATAAGTTATGAGGAGCTCCTAGAAAGCATTGTGACCACGTTGTAACCACGTTGTGACCACGTTTTAATAACTGAGCTGCCATTCCCATGATTATCCATCATGAACATTTCCAGGTTTGAGGGATTCACCAAATGTCATCTTTTTGAATGGCAGTCTGGGTAACTGCCAGGCTGGTTTAAGGAAATCCTCTTCCCATCCAGAAAATCCCCCTGCTATCGAAATCTGAGTGTGAACATGCCACGCCTACAAGGGCTTCTGGGTCTGTTCCCTGGCGGTCCATTGTGTGCATGATTTGGGTAATTGCAAGGCAAAGCCGATTTTCATCATTGCTTTTCATGGACTTGTAACCAGACAGGAAGGGTTGATCACCACTGCGTTACTCCAGAGTGTCTTCACTGAAAGGCAGCGTGGGCTGAACACGTTAACGACTAACATCACAGCATCGCCTGGTTTTGGGAGAGTTCCCGTCTGAGGCCCAAAACAGTGGCATGACATGTTACGGCCTTTTTGTTTTTCAGAAACTAATTGAGCAGCCATAAAAAAGCGCAATGGTATGTTAGAACCCAGCATTTTAATTAAAGGTACAATTTATATTTATGACTTAATTTACAAATGCAAATTAGCAGTGGAACTCATTACCGTCCCCCTGCTTTTGGTCTCTTTTCGAAACTGTCAAAATAAATAGTCCTGACAAAACAAAGTTTAAAAATCGTCCAATTATTGTAACGATTAAAACATTTATTTTCCAAAGATCAATAGTGAAAAATAGCTGTGGAAAGTTCAAAGATCTGTGAACTGGAGTCTGTAGGCAATACGTTTAGGGTTCAGTTTGCATATCAATGGTGATTCGTAAAGGAAAAATACAAGATAGTAGTTTTAAGTATTTTTGCTCATTTTTCTGTTAAAACGGAAGATGAAGTAAACTAATTGTGTACGCATACATAGAGGAATTTACAGTTTCACCCCTCCTGCTGACAGTAGTCCTTGTTGGAAAGCAGTAGTTAGTTTCTTGTTTTTTAACAAAAAAAAATTGCACTCATACCTATTAATGGTACAACAATGTGTGAACTCATTTCTAAGTTGTCTTTCCAGCATAAGTAGTTTATTTTCTAACGGGGAGAAGGTAAGCACTGCATTAAAGCTGTTTACTCTTTCTGGGGTGGGGTGTGCTGACCTCTCTGATGTGAGTGCGTGACTGGCCCCCACTGCCTGAACATTAACTCAAAAAGCCATGGGTGAACCAGAACATTCCTGCCCTTCGTCTCCTCCGATGCTGTGCTAAAACGCCACTTTACAAGTATATGAATAATTCTTTAAAAACCAGTAATTGAAAAGCCGGTCATGCTGCTATAGTTTGAATTTTAAAAAGTAGAGACACATATACAGTATGTCACACAGTGATAATTTTAATTTCAGCGTTTATTATTTAATTGTTTAACATGACATACGTGCCCTCGGAGATGGCAGGGTGTGTGAACTTAGACTTTAATTTAATGGTAATATAAACCAGAATTAATTCCAGGTGCATTAATGCATTCAGGAGCATTAATGTATTTTGAGGTGTTTAAAATTCAGCCTTTCAGACACCCTCCTCCCTCTTTCCTTCCACCCCTGACCTCTTCACACACCAGAGTATGTTTTGAGACAGACAGCAACAGCAAAATCATATTGTTTCACAGTTTGCCATGAGCTAAAGTATACATTTCCCCCCCACTTCTTTTGCTTTGAAAATTGAACAAACGTTAGCCAGGATTGGCCTCAGCTGATGAAAGAAATTGCCATGCACGAAATGTGAGCTTTACCTCAGCCAAAGCAGGGATATGTGGAGATGACAATGCAAGGAAAAGTTTGATGTTGAAACTGAATTTGTGATCATTCAGGTAAATGTCACGTGCAGTTAAGAAGGTGAGAGTAAGAATGAAACCAACAGAGCACCTGAGGTGGACTGAAAACATCCGTAACTGAATGTGTAAATTGGGCGCTCAAGGTTACTGCAAAACGTGCAGATATCAGTGTATGGAGATTCTGAAGTTAACTGTTACCCAGGGCCGTTATTTCTGGGTTGTCCTGCAGAAAGCTCTCCTCTGTAGCGTTCACATGAAGTAATTCTTTTGGAATTTTAAGAATTTATGTAGAAAAACAATGTCCTTTCTTTGTTTTTTATGGTAATTAAACACATTTGTAAGTAAACTCACAAATCTAACTGAGTGTACTGGATCCACGTCCAGACACCTCAGTGCGTGCAATATTTAGTAAGACAACAAAATTTATTCGTTGCAATCTGGGAGTGTGTTTGGGTTTAATTAACAATCTAGGTTTAATTAACACTTTCCTCATGAGTTGCTCCAGGTGTCTCGGGTTTATTTAACCTCCACGGCCGTTACCCCCCGCAGCGGATCCGGTATGACAAAGGATCGCCTGTGAGCGGCGCAGGATGCGCTATACCGAAAGCGGTTTTCGATCCAGCATTCAGCCTCTGCCTTTCGCGCGAAAAATCGCGGGTACCGTTTTGCGCGTAATGTGAGCAGTTTAAGAAAGCAATTTGCCGGTGACCGCCTTGCCAGTTAAAATTATGACCCCGTTTCTGGTGCGTTCTTCAGTGCCATTATAAGTAAATGCGCGCAGATCGGCGCAGCGGGACCTGGCAGTAGTACGGCGCATTACGCACTACATCTGTTTCAGTGCAGATAAAATTTCAAACCGATTACGGTCCTGCTGCAGGTGTTTCTCTGAAATGGGCTCTATGTTGAATAATTAAATCAGTCACAGGATTTTAAAGGGTTTAAAGTCCAGTGTCACTACATATAAATAACTTCGGTAACTACTTCACTACAAAGCATGATCTACTGTTTAAAATGGTCTTACTAGCCTGTTTATTTGGCAAACTGCTACAGTAGTACAGCACCTTTATATCAATGGCTGTGAATACAGAAACCTGTGTTTTAGCTTTTATGAAAGAACGTTCCTACCATGGAAACAATGTAACGTTGAACACACGTGTTAAAGAGCAGCCAGAACAGGCGGTTAGTTTCATCTTGTGTATCATCTAATCGACTGGATGACCACACAAAGGCTAACTTTTTGGTTACACTCAGCTGCTTCCCAGAGCTTCTAGTCAAGTTACTGCTTGATTTCTTGACCAGCTCAATAGTCCTTAGATATTCTTAGGCCTTGTGTAGAGAAATTAGTCGTGTCTGTCTGTCTGTCAGGGGCAGAAACCTTATTTCACAATTAGGGGGACAATACATGTTTTTTTTTTTTTTTTTTTTCTTTTTACAGCGACCATATAGAAAATATACTGGAAAAAACAGCAGTAGGGAGTTATACACTGATGCATAAATAAAATTATAAACGCAGCATGGAGCGCGTTGAGAAGCGTCCCGCAGGCTTTGTCTTGGTGGCATCATTAATTCTCCATTGTGTTAACTAACTATAGCCACTGGATTACACTGAGATAGGTGACCGATTCAGGTAAACGGTAACTGGAGTTGCTATGCAGAGCATTGGCATGTTATGCATCTACATTGGTTACCAGGCAGCAATTATAGGTCTGAACCACATTTGCTGTAATTAAGCCGTTTCAGTTTCTCCAAGTGCCCTGAATGACAGTTAAAAATCACTTCCATGAAAAGGACAGATTGCCCATCTTTTCACAAGCAAATGTGCCATATTTCTTGCTGGGTCCACAAATTTAATGGCTGTGGCGTGTCTAGCTGGGTTAATTGGGGACTGGTGGTATTTCACGGGGAGAAACACCAATTGCCTGCTTTTAAAATTTTTTCGTTTCATTTTCCATATGTAGTTCAATACAGGGGGGAAATTACGTTAAAAGTGTGCATATAATTGGAAATTGTAGCCTAGCTTTTGAAATTTGTTCTGTATCCGAGTATATGTTAATAAGCATGAAACATTTGTGTTGTGAAAATAACACCAAATTCAATACTAAAATCTTCAATACACACTTTTCAGTTTGTTCAGTTGATACTGTATATATTTTTTTAATACCAGACTGTAAATAGACCCATGATGTTGAGGTTGTAAAGAATGACACCAGACAACGTATACGCACCACGGTATTTTGATGGTGAAACCACTCTCTTAGTAGTTCAGCGCTCTTTAGTCCAGATTGCATGGTGTAATAATTTTTTATTAGATAAAAGGAAAAAAAAGACGGCGTATAAAAGCTATGTAAATGTAAATTTGCAAATGCAAATTATAGATTGGAGAAGGGCACGTTGCACAAAGTTGCCATTGCATGAGCAAACAAATTTAATTGGGTGTAGACAAGATATTCAGCATATGAAAGAGGGTAAAAATGCAGATCTGTCTTTAAAAAAGTGCTGCTGGCTAATGTGAAATCTGTAGAGCCAGCTTTTACCGTTTAAATATTCGGACTGTTTTTTGTGAAGTATGCAGTTCAGAATAAAAAAAAAATTAAATTAAATTGGGATATTAAATGTCTGCTTGGAGAATGGTTAAAAAGATAGATGCAGAGGGATCCAGATTTTGTGCAGTTTGTGAGAGAAGCAGTTTCAATAAGATTTATAAATTTGACATTGTGATTTATTACAGTAAAGCCTATTTATAAGAACAAACCAATTAGAGGGGACATGATTACCAGTTGTAGAAATCATGATGTAATAATCAAAATGTAAAAACTAAGATATTCAATTAATCCAAACCCAAAGTGTTATGCACGGGCAAAATCGGGTTAATCCTAAAAATGATTTACATCTGTAGTTAAACAAAAGTTTGAACTTTTGAACTTTGGGTTGCTTTCATATCGGGATTGTATCAGCTTTGCACCATTGTTTTAATTAACACGCTTTCTTCAAACAGCAAATCCTTTTTTGTCATTTCATGTTTTTCTGGAACCCCAGGGGAAATAACACAGAACTTTCCGGAGATCACCCCATGACCCCCCCTTTAACGGGGCTACCTTAGCTGTGTGGTCTATACAACTCAACCTGATAGGCTTCTGGGTGCTACCGTGGCAACCGTTTCATGAGGAAGATTTACAGTTTGACCGGGTCAATCAGTCATGCTCTTACAGAGCCTTCTTTGAAATGTCTCTGTTACACAACAAGGCATTTTAATCATTTCCTGCTTTATATGTGTGTCAGACATTACCTGGCCAACTGTAGAGAGTCAGCCGTCAATGCAAAAGGAAACATTTGTGCTGGCCTTTCACATCACGAGCTTAATTCTATGCATCATATGGCTGAAGGTCAAGGAGAGGATGCCTTGACAAGGAGACCGGCTGTTTGACATGCCGAGCTGCGTTTTAGCTAACATTAAGGTCAGAATCATTCTTTAGATTTGATCTGTACGATTTTCCTTTATTCAAGGCCTTGTAATAGCCCTGCTGTTTACATTAAAACTCTGGAAAAGGATTGTGTGTACATGCACCCAGTAACTCATTGCTATAGCTAAATTTCTGCTATGGGTACCTAGTACAGATGTGTACCAAAAAAGATACAAAGACTTGTTGCTGGGGCTCTTACCCTACTGAGGTATGATTCACTAGCTTTCAGCAGGAATCCTGAATGGCTTTGGACTTTTTTTAACTAGTTAAAAGTGAATTTTTGGACTCATACAGGTTAACTGTGTACTAGGGAGGGTGCATTATAGACAAGTGCCTGTAATTCCAGAACTGTACTTACGTTGTACCTCTGTGTGTAGGCAAGACCTTGCTTCATGGTCTTTGTCATTGTAGTCAATTTAATGTAAAAGTAGCTGTCTTTATGCTTCCTACATAAATATATTATTCAGACACTAACAGTCTTGTTGATGCTACACTGTCGCTATGCAATGACAGGTATGAGGATTTGAAATGATTTGTGCGTACCTTGAATTGCAAGTGTACGGGTTTATCAGAACGGTCTGAAAACAAACCAGTGCCATATGTTGGCCCATAATCGGGTTATTTGTATATTTACCCCCTTGGTACCATAAGGAAACATATATTTTGCAAACGATGTTCTGAGAGCTAGGAAGAGGCATAGCACTTTCACATCTGCTTATTTGGTTTTGTTTGGGATCTGAGAGCATGAAATGAAATGTAACCTTCATCTGTGGTTTTGCACAGACAGCATAAATGAAAGGCAACAGAATAGACCACATCGTCGCCAGACGCTTGCACGCTCCGAGACTAATTTAGCAGGGCACACTGTGTCTTTAGAAGACGACGTGAATGTGCCCACTCTTTCCTTACCTTCTCTGTATTTTTTTCTATGAGAATAAAATCCAATAACCACACTCATTACTATGGTATTATAATATTGTACAATCTTAGGCTGGTATCTCGCCCAGGTTGAACTCTGCTGTATACTTTGTGCTGCTTGGCATTTTCTCCAGGCTAATTGTGGCTTTGAGCTGAAATGAACAGTTTGGGAACATTAGATGTACATTGAATGAGTGATTGAAAGAATGAATGAAGAGCACAATAGCACACAATGTGTGCCTTTGATTGTGGCACCCATTTGTACGGGGCGCTCAGCACAAAGTGGAGGCACGAACATTGTGCCCTGTTCGCTGCTCATGTTGGTGTGATGTTTTTCACAGCACAGCGAGTATCACTTTTGAGCTGCTTGGAAACCAGAAGCCAGGTTTGCTGTTAGAGTCTGATGCAGTGCCGTCATGGCAACCCCTAGTTTAGGTCAGTGGTTCTCTTGCCAAAGTTCCATAAGAGTGAGTCTGAGCTAAAAAGGGGCGGTGCTTTATGGGGTCTGACTGCCTATTGGATCCCGATAGCCCTGCCCATGGAAACGACTTCACTAACAGCGCCAAGGATTGTGGGTCTGCGTTGGTCTGTACTAATGCTAGTTTCTCACTTCAAATGAAGGAGGACTGTGTTGTCCTAAAAAAGCTTCACTCAGTGGGAGGGGTGACAAAACTCTCATGTCGTTGTCGTCTTCTTTCGGCTGCTTCCTCTAGGGGGCGCCACAGCGGATCATCCTTCTCAATGCCAACCTGTTCTCTGAAGCTTCCTCTGTCACCCCAATCTCTTCCATGTCCTCCCTCACTACGTCCATGAACCTCCTCTTTGGCCTTCCTCTTCTCCTCCTGTCTGGCAGCTCCACCCTCAGCATTCTTCTCCTTATATACTCTGTATCCCTCCTCTGCACGTGTCCAAACCATCTCGCCTGTCTCACTTTGTCTGTGAACTATCCTACTTGTGCTGTCCTCCTAAAATGCTCAATTTTAATCTTGTCCAATCTTGTCACTCCCAAAATCTCAGCATCTTCAGACAGTGTATTGGCATGGGACAAAACTCTCATGTATTTGAGTTTTTTTATGAAGTAGTTTCCCTCTTTAAGCAAAACAAAAAAAATTGCAAAAAAAAGCCTGCATGTTCTGACACAAACCATAAAACTGATTATGCGTTTCTATGTCAAGGAGAAAAGGAACTTAAAAACTGTAAATTTATTTTTTGTGAATTTATAGTAATTTGCTTGTGTAGATTTATCACAGTTATTAGTTTTGGTATACGAGTATTGTGATGGGACTGAGGCTTATCGCAGAAGTCCATTAGGCTGAGACCGTGTACTGCTGTAATATGAGATACCGTCCTTTTCTATTACACACCGTTTTGTGGATTTGTCTCATTAACGCCTCTCCTGTGCGCGTGGCGTGACACAGCTGACTCGCGTGTTAAGTTAATGGCCGCAGACAGTACCAGGAAAATGAAAAGATAATCTCAAAAGCCCTTTTTAAAAACTACATTGGAGCACCCATTATGATGGATGTTGCTAACAGATTAAATCGCAGATGAATGATGATGTTTCCAACAGTGCATTGTACTGTACATGCCCATATAAAAAAAAAAAAAAAAGTTTTAATCTTCTGTGATTTTGGTCTTCACCCACAGGATAAAACCGGAGAATTCAAGGTTAAAAATTATGTAAATGTGTTCTTTCAGAACTTGAGAAGCATAATAATCACTGATCCGTTTAGCAACAACGTAAGGAGTTTTCAGAACCTGCATGTAAGATATCCTTAACCTCTCATTCATCTTTTTTTTATTACAGCTTCTGGTAACTGTCTAATAATTTAATATCAATGACCTGATATTTGTTTTATACCAAAGAAAATAAATTAATGACATTAGTTGGAAAAAAAAAATTATATTTTGCAGTGAAATGTAAAAATTGAGATGCTTTTATTTCCAAAAACAAAGTAAATCCATCCATCCATTCTCATGGTTGTGGGAAGCCTGGAGCCAATCCCAGAGGGCACAGGGCAGGGCGCCAACCCACCACAGAACAAATTTAATATGAAAATACAACATGCTATGCTGAAAAATAAAATGTGTAATACAAAATGAAATTAAGTATTTACTTTCTGTAATCCATTATTGTATTATTGTTCTAGATAAAGAGCTGATAACAGGATAACCACCATTAGCAATGTAAATAACCATCTCACTTACAATAACTTAAATTTGAATCAAGGCTCCGTGGTTTCCTATTGGCTTGTTAGCTGGACAATACTTCCAACAAACAGCCAATAGGACCTAAAAAAACTTCCACAGACTGAAGAAGCTAGTTGGATGACTAACAAAACATGTTCAACTAAAAAGAAGTCCAATTGCCATGACTCAACATTCAGATAACATCACTTAGATGGCTGATTCGTTGATGATGTCTGACTTACAAGTTCAGGTCTTTAAAGAGTGTGCCACCTGCTGCCTGTGCATGGCAGTATGCAGAACCAATTACGTCTGTACATGGATGCTTTGATGAGTTGTTTGAACATCTCAGCGGGCCCTCTGAGTGCACTGACAGTGATTTGGAGCGCTGTGCAGGGATGCTGAGGATTCTCTCCTTCTCCTGTGTTTTGACATCACGTTGTTTGTGTCTAAACTGAGTAATGACAGCGATCATGAATTCATGAATATGAACGTTGTTGCAAACCGCTCGCACAGGTAGATGCTTTCACTTCGCGTTTCTGTAAGTACTGTCAGAATTTCAGACAACGTTTCGGCCAAAAACTGAAATAAGTCAAATGGCCTGTCTCTTGTTGTAACATACAGGCTTTCTAGACTAACTGAAATGCCTCTCTTAATATACCCAAGTTGTCCTGAACAAATACTGGTCACGTTTGAGAGCATCAGCATCGACAACACCCAGCTGCACTCTATGTAGACGACAAGCTGTTCGTTTTCAACAGTTTGCATTGCTTGGGCTTGTTTTCGGAATTAATCAAGAGATTCCCAGTATGTCCACAATGTATCGCTCCTGACATGTCCAAGATGGACAAATGACTAACAAGTTAGCTGGAAGATGGCGCCAACACAAGCTTTCAGCTGGGATGCTTCTCTGTATTTTGTAGTTTAGCTACTGCGGTGACAGGTCTTGGCTTTACCTTGACAGCCCTGCGACTACAAGGACAAGAGTCCCATCAACAGTCATACTGAGAGAATGGAGAATGAGCTTTTTCAGGGTTTAACATGAAGCCGACCGAGACCTCAGTCCTTAGATGCTCATTCACACAACAACAACGAGAAACATGCGGCACCCGTTACAGCACAAGTCCCCCGTTTGCAGTTAGACAGCGCAGTTTAATCACGGCTTAGCACGAATGGATTAAGTTTAGTTTTCTCCCTCTCCAATTTAGCTCATTCAAACGAGGACGAAAGAGTAGGTTTGCTTGTGCCGATGCTTATTATTCTTCAACTCTTTTTTTTCTCTTTCAGGCTTTAAGCCGGTCCAGCTGGACTGGGCTGCGTGCTCAGAAAATAAATCATTTAATGTCCTTGGTGAAATTATAGTATTGGCAGTAATCACTGAAAATAAAGGACCACTCGTGCGGTTCCTCTGTTTGGTTTTGTAAACACACATTTACACTGAGAATTAAAGGGCACGCGTGTCAGAGTGAGATTAGTAAAAACAGTAGTGTCAGTAAACTGACAACTTTCCTGAACTACTAGTTCTCCTAAGGACATCTTAAACACCTCTTGGCTTTACAGTTCATGTCTGAGGGCAACACCAGATGTGTAATGGGTGTGGGAGACCCAAAAACATCTGCATGGAACTTCTCCTTAGCTTCCTACTCAGTGACAATCCCGGTGAGTCCATCCCACAGGAAGAGGTGTTAGGCATGTCCGCCTCTCCCACACTGTGTAGCTCCAGTGTTCAGAAGAAGACCGGACCATGTGACGTGCAGTCACACATAGACAAAATCAAACTCAGTCTTGAACACTGGCTCAAAGCCTACAGTCCTAAGGTGATAGTATTGAAGCTGAAAAGCTTCGATAGCGGCTTGCACTGGCCCTGAGAAAGCTCTTCAAATGCTAGCTTGTTTGAACAATATCTACAGGTAGCCAATTCCAAGTATACCTGCTACTTTTCTACAGCCATCTGGTTTTAGTAATGTTAGTGCTTGTGGCTGTTTACTGTAATTGTATAATGTGTGAGGCTTTGTTTACAAATGAATGTCTTTTTTTCCAAGGCTGTACTGCATTTTACGGTCACATGTGCCCAGAGCGTATCCCAGGCAACAGAGGACGCAAGCATGGGTACGTCCCACGCCGGGCATTGACCCACTGCAGGGCGTGCATACACATGTTAGAGTGGCCAGTTTGTGTGGACTATATCTGGACATGAGTAGTGGGCGGCACACCTACTACAAACTGCACGCAAGTAGCACAGGCACGTTGCTAAGTACAGGTAGTCCCCAACTTGCGATGGAGATGTGTTCCGATAACCCCATCGTAACTTGAAAATATCGTAATTCGAGACGTGGCAAAAACACAGAAAAAATACGCTCTCTAACATCGAGACAGCTGAACTCTGTAGATGGCTGGCGAGAGTGAGACGTCTCACAAGGCGGGAGATGGGTACACCCTGGCAGCATCCCAACGTATCATACCACATATGCTGCTACGTTTGCCTGCCGCGCAAAACTTAAATATTTTTACAATTTTGTCGTATCGCTGTCGTCATCGTAAGATTGAAAAATTGTAAGTCGAACCACCGTAACTTGGGGACCATCTGTACACTGCTGGTGACCTGATGCAGGTGTGAGATGACAGCACTGTAAGGTACCTTATCACCTGTCTAGCCTCTCTGCGTTCGATATTTTCATTCAGCACTGGTCTGTACAGAGCAGTCATATCGTGGCACTGTGGTACTGACAGGCCAAGCAACCCTTGCACATCAGGAAACAGTGACACCTGAAGGTCACAGCTGAAGGACCCCGCCCTTGAAGTTTTTGACCGGCTGTGCTGTAGATGGTCAGCTTTACAACAAAGTCCTCTGGGTCATTAATTGTCTAGTTTGTCTCATATATAAAATAACAGGCAAGGCTATTATTTTCTAAACCTGCAGCTCCACTGGGAAGAGAAAGGATTGTCTCAATTTCTGTCCGTGAAAAAGGAAGGGAGAAAGAAGACAGTTGTGTTTAGGGACCCTACCATCCTGCTTCAAAGGAAACTCATTGTTCAATACATCCTTTTAATTACATAAGTATTCCTTGGACACATTTAAAGCATTTCTGTCTGCTTTGAAAGAACCGCATTGTGGTGTAAGCCTGGGTAACCGAAATGAAATATTTACCATGGTGTACCCATGTAATCCCGTGGTTGTTTCTGACAGCTGTTTGTTAGCATGTAGCCACAGTATATGTGCTTGTTAGTTCCAGTTGTCATGGTGACCTTTCCCCCCTTTGAAAGCTGTCAGTCTTGATGCACACCAGTTCTTTAAAAAGTGATACACGTTGTTTTACTGTAGCTATATAACCAATTAGGAGACAAAGCGATCGGTTTGTGCATTCAGTTCGTATCATCTCAGCAGCGCGTATTTTCACACGCTAATTGAATTTGTACTTTGGAGTATTCACTCGATTCAAGCCCAACTTAACGTATTTTTATAAGCCGGTTGTCTAATGCAATTTTATATTCCAAATCGGATGCTAAATGTTGCTTATGATTTGACTCATGCATATGAGCGACAGTCTGCTGTACAACCTCAATTAGCGTGTTGTCTCCAGGTGCTTAAAGAGACATTTTACTCTGATCGTGATTCAACGTTTTTTTTTTTTTTTAGCTTGGCTGCACCCCCACCCCCACTTCCACGCACTCCCCCAAAAACTATCCGTGCACACAGAAGTGCTCGTGGACAGTGAAACGGAAAGCAGAACAGGAGCGCATCAGGCTGGATATTCCTCAGATTTAGAAGGTTTAAATGAGCGCTGTTGTATTTGCGCTAGTGCCGTTTGCGCTGCCCCCACGCCTTGCGAGGCTGGCGCTCGTGCCTCTGCTTTCCTTCAGGCATTCGGAGACCGTCCGTTTAAGATGCGTTCCTTTCAGATTACTTTTTTTGTGGGCATGAAAAAAGAAAGTCAATGGCAGACTGGAGATTTACAATTTAAAAAAGCATTATGTGAAGTGGTCATTTTGCTTTCAGAACAGTGCTAATTTTCATCACTTATCGTCCTGTTCTTGCGCTTACTGTCAGCGTTGGGGACGGATGACTGTTTTAAACACTGCCCTCACGCCAGTTTGTGTGTGTGTGTGTGTGTGTGTGTGTGTGTGTGTGTGTGTGTGTGTGTGTGTGTGTGTGTGTGTGTGTGTGTGTCCGCTGGATTTCTTTGGCTTCTTTTGCATGTCACACCTGGCCTGTAGTGATGTATACTGTTAATCTGATTGGCTGTGTATGAGTGTATTGACTTTTAGCCAAATTACGACTGTATTAGAAATGCAGCATGGCCGTGGGTGAAGTAAGACTTGAAAATAAATATTACACTGGGTTTTTGTGTAAATAACTGTCAGGTATTGAAGCTCTCTTCCCATTAGTTACTTTTCTGATTCCCTTTGGAATAAATTAGGTAGTGATTAGCCGCTGAAATAAGTCCCACCCACAACAAGTCTAATTTCACTATCAGAAATTTTCAGCTGCTATACCTCAGTAAATAACTTGGCCTTATTCTTACAATTTAATATTTGGCTGTGTTTACTAAAAGTATTGATCGGTGTCTTTTTTTTATTAAATGCAAGTGGCAGCCTCACCTTTGTATTAGAACACATATTATTGGAAATACCTTCAGCTAAGCCAGCTCTAGAACTGGGGCTAGATGCAATGTGACCTTTGCCCCTGAACTCCTGTATAAATAAACGTGAAATAACTTGATAATCTGTGTCTGAAATCCCTCCCTACTCACTCAGTCCTTATTCATTATATAGGGTATTGTAACTAGTGGACTATATAGTGTCCTCGCCTGACACAGTGACATTCGAACACTACCACACTACTTGGAAAGTTTTTACATCATTGTTGTCGCATAAATTAAACGTCACAAAAGAAAATCGGCGGCAAATAAAACACGAAGGCCGGCATCTATCTAATTCAGATTAGGAGGCATTTTGACCAAGCTCTACAAAATGCTTATATCAGGAAAAACTATTCTGATGTGCTACTGCTCATCTGCACAGGCCTGAGACAGACCCGAGTTGTCGCGTGAAAAATATTTACGCAATATAAGATATGATTTATTTGCACAAGCAAACTGGCACAAAATACATCTTTATTGGAGAAATATACAATAGTATTATATGTTTAAGAAATTATTACACAATACTTTAACAAATAGGCATGAAAAGATTTAGCTCTCCATTCCACGCTCAGCTCTCTTTTACCTTTCTGCCATTGCTAGCACAATGCATTCTGGTATATAGCGCAGGGTTAGTCGGTTGTACACTCCTTTCAATATTGCATTGTGGGATATTTTGAGTGCACTATATAGTGAGTAGGGTGTGGTTTCGGCCTTTCTCTTGTTCAGCAATGCTCATATTCTAACCCCTCTGTCACTCTTCTGCACCTGACGTTTGTGTAGCGCCTCACCCTTTTTAACCTCTTAGGGTTTAAGTAATCTGAGCGTTCCCAGTTGGCATTCACTGGCCAGCGTGCCACGTGGGCACCCCTGGTCTGGCTGGGTTATTTCCATGTGGAAATGAAGCCAAAACACGGAATATCGCGTGGTATGAGACTGCAGGTCAAAATTCATATTAATTAGTCAATTAACAATGTGGCTGCAGCCATTTACTTTAATAATATGAAAAATGGCGGCACTTAGAGAGAACCTATAACACAGGTTGGCATTATAACACCCACAGTATTTTTCAGATACAAGCCTGTAAAATTCACAATTATAATTTGAAGCACTGAGTATAGCACTTGTTTACAGAGGCATGTGGGTATGTATGTATGCAGGCACTTTATTAAAAAGTGTGGACAGTTGGTTAAACTGCAACATTGCTTCTTCTGTGGTATCTAATCTGCCTGCTCTGTGTTAATGCAGATATTTCTGCTTCACAGACAGTCAGTCAGGAGTGTCTGCTGGTCCGTTACTTAAGGAGGTTTGTCCTTGCAGCCATAACAAAAGAGCTTGTCAGTGCCTTCCCGTCACCGAGCCCTGTTGTGCATCGAGGAGGATGGTGCATGTCTGTCCGCCTCTGGAAGCAGACGGCCGTGTAGCTCACTGTGCTGTTTCTGGGGAGGTGACAGACAGCCCTCATTGGCTGATCGCAGAGCAGACCTTGGCATTACCTTCTCACATAATGTACTCAGGCTTTTAGTAATCTCTGCTTCCATATGTTCAGGATGGCTTGAAACCGCTTTGTTAGGAGCCTGTGGCGTCACCTTTACAGTACTGCATCTCAGCCTAAGTCTGCTGTGGTCTGTGATTCACCTTATGTCTGGTAATCTCACGGCATTTGAGTGCAATCCTTGCACTGTGCTCACAGCTGAGACTTCCACTCCAACGCAGAGTAGAACGCATCTCAGAACCCAGAGCATCGATACTGTCACATGTCCCTGTGACAAAATCAATAAGCAGATGAGAAATGCATTCAGTGCAATCGTTGGACGCTGCAATTCAATGAGCCTAATGGCTTAAGATGTTAGATCCATAAAATTCCAGAAAATCTGCACTAATTAATACTAGCAGATACTGTGAAATGCCTTTTTTTGTAATTGCAATGAGGCAATTCATTCAATTATTCATTTGATCAGCAGATGTACTTGTCCAGGACAATTTGCATAGAATGCGGGCACCAGTGTACACAGCTGGACGTGTTTGGAAAGGCACTTGGAGCCAGAATGACAATTCCGAGCATGGAGTGGAATTCTTCATCCTGTAACCACTCCAGGTACAGCTGCTTGTTTATACCTTTTCTTGAACAATATTAGTGTTTGGCCATAGCTTCAATACTAGGCTAAGAATTTTCAGCACACTGAAACAAGAGTGAAACTAAAAGGATAAAGTAAACTTAAATTTTTTGTCACACTGCAGGCATGTAGGACTTTGAATTTGTTAGATGTATCTCTGTAAGGACAGCATGTGGACTTGAGGAAACAGAAGACTGTGGTCGAATGAGAACAGCTTTTTGTTTTCCGAATCAGTTATTCCGCATGTCCCATTGGGAAACTTTGAATGAGACATTTTAGGTATAATTAGAGGAAGAGAATGACGAAATTGTGTGTGGAAGTGCTAAGGAATGAGTCACGTGTCCTCAAGTGGCATACTGAAAGATAATAAGGTTATGGGGTTTGTACTCACATAAATTTGAAGGGGGGGACTTTGGCTGCAGTAAACATCTTGCATTCACATATATACCGTATTTCTCCTAATTAACGCACCCACTCTAATAGATGCACCCCCACCCGATAATACAGTACGAGACACGGTAAACTGCACCCCTTCTGCAAGATTAAAGCGGTGACATAGAAGTGTGGATTTGCGGAGAATGAATGTGCAAATGCAGTGAATTATACACATTGTCTACAAGATCATTTAAACCATTGATATGCCTAATGGAAACTGATAATGACTGAATTTTATTTATTTTTTAAAAATCGTAGTTAATGGGATTTTAATTTTTTAATTTTAAAACTTAAAAAAAATTAACGTAGAATAACGTTATGCTTTTTAGTAACAACTGGTTGTTTTTAAAGGTTTTTAAAAACTTGAACTTCTCGTTCTAAAACTTCATAATTTGCACATTTAGGCCTCAAATAGTAATTTGTAATGTGACCGGGTGCGTTAATTAGGAGAAATACGGTATATATTTTTTTCCTTCAGTCACATTTGATGGTTGTGGTTTGTTGAAGGAAAGCCACTGTAGGCTACACAGGTTGTGTTCAACATCTTGTCCTTCTTGGTCTTCTGCGACCTGATCATCAGCAAACAGCACGGAAACGCATCTGACCTGAGCTGCTCGTTAATCATGCCAAGTGTCACACGGGCGCCATCGATCTTAAAGAGTAAGGCCCCACCAGACTGACTAATGTTGCAGTTTGCTTCATGCCCACCAGTCTGGGAGTGGGATTTCCAGGGGCTAAGCGCCACAAATTAGCTTTGGCCAATTATTTCCCGGCAGTGCTGCAAATTTTGAGTGTCTTCCCGCGACACATTCTAACTGTGCTGAACACCGAATCGAGGAACAAGTAGGAAGGAGTTTAAAATGCATTTTTTTCTGACACACAAGATCTAATTGTGTGTTTGACAAAGGGTTGTGTGGACTGAGGAACATGATAAACGATACTCAAGTTTCCCTTGGCCCACAGTTCTTCATTTTCTGTTCTTTCTGTGGAAGGAGGAACTTTTGTCAGAGGATGAACGGTGCTGCTACCGGTTTTTACACTTGCATACGGTTTTGCTCCAGCCCTGAAGCCCTAGTGATGTTGATGTATTATCCAGTGACCTACTTTATTATTACAATTTTTCTTTCATTGATTACACAGCAAAGTTTTATACTTTCATTAAAACTCACCTCATAAAGCATCTTTTTGTGTAATAACTCAATGGCCACTTGTGCAAGATTTTTGCAGCTTGGTGTTTTAACACAGCAGCCAGGGTTAATTTCCTGCCTCAATGGTACAACAGCCATGTCCCTCAAAGGACATAAGTTGACAACTTTCTTCAGTTGACGGTTTGCTCTTGCTGCTTAGGCCTTTTTTTGTAGATAGCACACCTGTTTCTTAAGAGAAATTTGGTTGCTTTGCTTTCAGCCCACATCCTGCCTCCTCTCAGCCATGGGCGTTTTGTGTCGCCTGTCGCATGTTTTCATACTGTACAGGCATTCCTGTTTCTGCTTAATGTTCCTCTGGCTGGGACACATGCCATGCTCCTGTTACAAGCATCTCGGCAGGAGGACTGGGCTGTCATTTCCGTGGGCTCTGCCATGACAGAGAGCCAGCACCACCTGAACGCCAAGCCTCCGGAGTCAGAGATGTATCAACATTCTCCCGTGCAGCCGCTGATGATGCAACAACCACCAATGAAGTGAAATTAAACAAATCCTGTCCCAGATTTACAGGCCCGTACCTCGATTGCGTTGGGCTCCACAAGTTTCACAAATAGGCAGCTGCAACAGTTTCATACTGTGACATCAGATGTTTTTTTTTTTTTTAAATTCATGCTTAATTGCGTAAATTTGACAAAGGAAGATAGGGTGCAAGGAATTGTACCAATTAATCATTTTCAAACAGTATAGATTGTTTATGCTATAGTTATATTTCGCAACCATAACTCATAAAATTAAACGTTCACATCACAGGGCCCAATTAGGAACCCCAAAGAATATTTGTTTAATGAAAAGATCTGAAAACTATCAAAGATAAATGATACTGAGATGGGATTCTAAGAGACTGATTATTCCAGATGTTCTCCCACTTTGATCTCTTGTCAGTGACCTTTAGTTGGCACCTGAAGGTGGGGGCTGGCCTCTCAACCGGTACGCTGCTGTGGGTATCAGTGGAGCTCCGCCATTATGAGCATTCATGATACGCTTCAATTCTTGGTGATTGGCGGCAATATTCCTTGCATCAGTGATGGTGCACAGCCAGATCCTCAGGTCTTTCTCAACTTGCTTGAGCTGGCATCCAAGCATGACCAAACCGTCGTGACCTTCACGATTGGCGAAAAACCATCATAACCATCTCAGTGTCATTTACCTCTGATGTTTTGCAGATCGTTTCATCATCACGATTTTTTCTTCCTTAGCTCATGTTGTGTTCTGTTATCATCACACAAAAGCAGAAAGGTGTTTGACCCCTAGAACAGCATACAGCCGGAAATATGATGCTGGCAATAAAACAGGGTAGAAAATGTGATGGAAGATGGTGAACAAAAGTAGTAAAGGCAGCAGCAGAAGTTAAAAACAAGTATTTAAGGCAAAGCTAATGGCAAAGCAGACTGGGCCATAACACGTGGTTTTGGTGCGGCTTTGAGCTGCAACAAGGAGATGATAAAGGTGAGTTATAAAGGCAGGAGAGATGAGAAAAGTAAGTGCAGGAGAGCGGGGTTCTGCAACAACCACAGAGGATGCTCAGAATCAGCAGGATGGAGTGTGGAATATACAGCTGGAATTTCACAATCCCTAAATAGGTGACCCTAATCACATTCACCCCCTGCCCCTCCCCCACACATGATTTTGAATTCAGGGAAGAAAAAAGGAAATTCTTAAAGGTTCCTTCCCAGATGACTAAAGAAGAAGGGGGGCTGACAGAGGGGCTCTGGAGACGGGAAGATCAAGGAATGAAGGATTGAGGAAAAAACAAAGCTGTTCTAACAAGCTCCGGTGGTGAGATGCTGCACCGCAGACCTCTCTGTGCTTTTGTGTGATGGTAACAAAACACGACATGAACTAATGCTGCACTTATCTGTGTGAGTCAACATGTGTGATGTCTAGACATGTCATAAATGGCGGGTTTGCTTGCTTTGTGAGAAAATGCTCAGGCCTCAGAGCTCATGAACAAAATCCTTTCTATTAATGCTTTGTCAAAAGTACGCTGTCAGTTACCACAATTAACTTGGACCGGATTGTGCTGCGCTCTGATAAATTTTCAAACTGTATGTCACATTAAATTTATCTGTGCACTTTCATAATTTTAAAATGGTGTTAAACTAAGTTCAGTTAAGTGCTGTCAGTTTATTTATTTATTTTTTTTTTAAAGCTTTTGCTTTTATTCAATCAAGAAAAACCAGGTGTTGTGCCCACTTAAGTTTCAAGATTGATTCAGCGTTTGAAAAAAGTCAAAAAGAGCCATTTAACAGGAGAAGGTCCTGAATCTTGTGAGGCAAGTAGGTGTGTTTGGTGGCAGGGAAAAAAATGTGCCACTTGGACAAGGACAGAGAGACGGACTTCAGGAAATGAGGAGCCACCAATGGCAGGTCGTAAGGAAAACTAAAAAGGGGCTTAAAACAGCCGTGGGGACCACCAGAGGACAGCGGACCTGGCCGATTATCCTTTGGACAACCTGATGAGGGTGATCCATGATATGGTCTGTGTGTTTTTTTCTTGCTCAGGAAACCACCAATGATGTTCTGTTTTTTATAATTGTACGAATTTTTTGGTATGATTCCCTCGAAGCCTGGGGAATCTTTCTGATTAACTAATAATCTAATTAAAGACCAATGTTATGTCTCGCCATGAACAATGGTGTTTCTCATCCCTTTTTCTGCTAACAGATGAGGCTTGGACATGTGTTTTAATAAAAAAATAAATAATAAAAATAAAATGAAACGTATTCAGCCCCCTGTTCATTTTGGGTCGTGTGATCACCAGTGAGATGAGCACGGCCCTAAGATGAAGCTCCACAGTAGAACGGGTGAGGACCGGCTCTCATTGTGCTACGCCAAGTGCAGCACGGAGATTATGAAAACAGCAGAGCTACACAGCTCCTGGCCCTGGAATGCTGAGTGCTGGCCATGTTCCGGAATCTTCACATAAAAGGAGATTCTAAAAGTATTCATAGCCACACTCCACACCTAGAGAGAGGACACCAGGCATGAGGCATTAATCACTTCTACCTGCCCCCTGCTCTTCCAGCCCTCTTTGTTCAATAGGCAAGTGAAATTTAGTGCTATGGACACATGCTGGACTTCTTGTTTCCCAGTGGGGATTTTTTGTGTTACATCTTCACACCTCAAACAGAAACCCATCTCTGTTTCTTACCATTTGCCAACAGCAACACTGATTTGTGTTTGTTTTACACTTTACGCAGGATTTCTTCATTCACTAACCTTACCTGTTTATATAATATTATACCTGTGGACTCAGGCCTCATTAAATGGATTTAATGCTAGTATAAAGAACAAGAAGAAATCTGCAAGTTATTAATATCTGAAACAATATATTTTTTTTGTTGGAAATATCGAGACACGTGTGTTAAGCATGAATGTTGCAGCCTCATCATCTCAAGGATAACAGAACAACGTACTGCGTGTTAAACAGAAAAACCTCTGGAACGTACATAAACCTTGACACAAGAAAGCATTCCACCTAAAATTGTATTGAAATCACAATTGCAATTAACTCTTAATATTTCTTTGCGTGGGTCTTACACTAGCACGTAAGAATTCATTGTTGGTGGGTAATGCAATCGGTGCATCCCATGTAAATGAGCCAGTAAACTCATTCTCAATAGAAGGTCATAAAATTTAGCTGAGAAGGAATTTTTTTTGCTGTGTTTTTGACACAGATTATTAACCTGAAGAACACAAATTCCTGTGTATTCAGCTTTAGCAAAACAAATGATATAACTCGCACTGTAAACACCATTCCTGAAACCTTATCCTCTTCATATTACACAAGAAGCTGTCATGGAAACGAGCAGTTCCACCAAATAATCACACATCTTGGAGATGCTGCAGTGGGTTGGCTCTCTGTCCAGGGTGTCCCTTGTACTGAGATAGGCTTCAGGTCCTTCACAACCCTACACAGGACAGGTGGCGAGAAAATGACTGAAGTGAGAAGAGGGTTAAGTTGATGCCTTCAGGACTCAAACACAGTATTACATTAACACTACCAGGTTTGCTTTTAAACTTCCAACAATACGTAACAGCTCAACGACTGGCTGTAAGGTAAGAAACCCGTAGACCTGAATTAAACTCTATGTTACGTTAATACTACCACTGTTTCTGTGTACGACCCCACAAACACGTAACTGCTCAAGGACTCGGTTGTAACATCACGTCCCTTCGTGGCAGGAAGCAGCTGAGTGAATATGGTTTTGATTGAAGGTCCTCATCCCTCTCACGTTGTTGAGCTTTACCCCCCCCTCCCCCCCCCAGCACCACCCAGTACCACCCAGTACATCTTCGGCTTCTGTTGAGCCGCCAAAAGCCAACAAAAAAATCCTTTTCAAACCAGGTTCAAATATGTATCCGCATGTAACTGTGGATCAGTGATTACATCTGGTGAGGAGAGAATTCACTGTCAGGCGGTCAAGCTCTGATGAGAGCACTGGACTTAAGGTGCCCATTACAGTCACAGAAGGAGGATTTCAGAAAATCCAGTTATCATACAGGACCCAGTGACCGCTGAAAACCCATATGATGAATCGCACCATCCCACGTGTGAACTGGCAGATGGTACTGAATAATATAGCAGTTTTATAAATTAGGATTGTGATACTTCAAATGAGCAGGATATTATGCCAGATAGCTGAATTGGTTATTATGCTGAAGCTCCATGGTTATTTGGTAGGTAACAGATAGTGTGAGTATATACAGTATAGTTTGGGGAAAAATACAATTCTCTCATGTTTGCAATTAATTTATTTTTACTGTAATTGTCAGCCTTTGTTCATAATTTGTTTGGCTGAATCATGACACAAGGTCCATAGCTGGAGAATAAAGGGTGGAATAAAATAGGGTCTTTATCATTAAAACGTACAAAGATGTGTTGAAATGCACAGTATTTACACAGTAAGTCTACCTGGCCTCATGACTCAAAAGAAAACCGTTGCTGATTCTGAAATGCCACACAGCGTATATTATTTCATCTTGACACCAATGAAATTTACAGTTAATCTAGGGATAGGAATAGAATTCAGTTATGGCATAAATGTTGAGAACCACAAACAATATCTGCTGAGGAAAAATGATGATTTGCGTGCAGGGTCAGTGCCACTCTTGCTCGTTGCTTACGCACTTAACTCATTATAATAAATTGCCAGGCACTCTCTCTGTTCTGCTAACAGGCAAAGACGATTCTCCATAATTAACAGTCTAAACATCTGATAGTTCTGTCTGGCAAGACAGACTTTCTCCGGCATGTCAATAACGAAGCTCACCTTGAGCCCAATGCGAATTAACCACTCCGGAGGTGGACACCGACTGTTGCATCAGATGAAGCAGATACACTAAGGTACCCCTGCCTAGTCTAGGTTCGCAATTTTTTATGCACGGCCAAAGGGGTCCCTTTCATTGTAAGGCTTTTGATTTGCGGTGGCATACCAACAATTATTGCTTTAAATTGGAGAATGTGCACCATATGCTACCCTTTGTTTGGCTTCCTGTGAGGAAATAATGAGAGCAGCCTTCAGTCTTGACTTCTCATGCCGTATGTGGCTCCATAACTTGGATGATGAATAAATGATAAAGCAACATTGAGCTCCAGAGGCCTGAGTCCACAGTTAGCGCTTTACAGGATGTGCTTTTGTGTGAGTTTCCTGTTAATGATTGATTACACCTCAGCTCGGTATGAATGCTGTTCATCATACTCCTAAAGACAGTAGATGAGTTTTCCCTCAGCACCTGTAAAAGAGCCAAGGTGATTAATTAGTCATTTAAAAATCATGCATCCTCTGAAAGGAGTCGGTCCAACTCCAAACAGACCTCTGACAAACGAGGTGGCTGCATTTCAGCCCTAATTAGGAGTTTTGTAATTATGTCAAGATGCAGGACAGGTTCATTACTGGTGATCAGAACGTGACTCAAAACTTGCCAAGAGCTATCAACGGTCAAACCTGAACCAGCCCGTGCCATACAGTGCGCCTCGTATGTGACTACGAACCTGCAGTTCACAGCTGAGGAGCAGAGCTTGCTGTTCTGGTAAACAACGAAGTGGAACTCCCCCAGAAGAACATACGGTATATCCCACGTGCCTGGAAACGCAAGCCAGATAGCTCCAGCTTTCTTCCAGCCTCTCAATCCAGTTGTCTGAGGTACACCGCCTCCATGCTGTTGACAGCGAACTGATCCAGCTGGGAATAATTACAGAAAAGGTTCAGAGGAAGCAAGCAGGGTGTGTGCTGTGTGTGGTGTGTGCCTTCCAGTTCGATTCAGCACACTGAAGGGCATGATAATCTGCTCCCTGTGAGGGTGTCACATGTGGCAGGCTGCGTGACTGTCTTCATCCCTGCCACCTCCTCCTCCTCTGCTCTGACTAGACCGGTTAGGAGCTAAGTAATCCTACCCAGAATTCAACTCATTAATCATTCAAAATTAAAATATTGCATACCCACAATGAGTCGGGGAGTGATCTCACTCTGAATCTTGTAAAGCTGAGATAACAAAAGTGTGTCATCGACAATAAGAAGAGTAGCTGCAAACTGTAAGTTTTCCTCATTTGGTGAAGTTCAAATGCAGTAGGAGGTTTATTAAGGTCCAAAACAAGCAGAAAAAGGGTTTACAAGGTGGTACAGGGTTAGGATACAGGCTAACACACCCCATGTAAGTTACATGTACTCTCTGCAATACACTACAATAATCAGCAAAGGACTAACAGATACTGAGGGCTTAAATAAGAACAAAACAGGAAGTAGAACATAACTGGAGATCACTAACAGCATTAGTACAATGACTCAGCAAAACACACTAGGAAGGGTGACACCTAGAGGACACTGGGAGGCATGACAGGCCAGGGCACGACATAACTGAGCCAAACCAGAAAGCCAGGGCTGTATCACAGGCTGTGAAAAATCAGGTTTCCATCCAAACACAGAGAAGAACCAGCAGTCATTATCAGCCACAAATGTGTTTCTACTTCCAGGGAAATAAAGTTCATTTGTGCTGGAATAAATAACATTGTCAGTCTGTGGGATTTCAGGACTTAGGAGAAAGTGCACTCCTTCCCCCCTTCCTGTCTTCTCAGTGTTTATCCACTTGAAGAAAACAGGCCATTAAATAGGAGATAGGACTGAATGCATTTTTCTTAAATGCATCTACGCACTGGGAACACGAACTGAGCCGGCGTTGTCAGCCGCGCTTTTTCAGGCATGCTGAAATTGTTTTGATAAATCCCAACATTGTTATAGTTTTCACCCTGACACCCAATTTTTCATTTTTTATGTTACGTGGTGACTTACTATACAACATCCATTATCGAACAAATCTTGCAACCCTTAAATGCGCTATCAGTTCATACATTAATTGTCTGAAGATTTAGACAAAGTTTTTACTGAAGCCAACCTGCAACTCGTTTGCATAAATCGCATGAGCCACACAAGTCGTCTGCTTCTTAAAATCCATCTTTTTGGACAAACGTCAGTGGACAAGAATACATATGCATTGTTGTTGCATCATCAAGCACAGTTCTGCCTGGTCATAATCCCGTTTCACAAATCACAAAGTTTTTGTGGTGTAGACAAGGTTTAAGGACCAGTCACAAGCTTCGATTTAGCACAAAATCTGCATACATTCTAATAACGGGGCCAACCTCATCTCAGGAGACAAAGTTTGGGTCGTTTGAACAAGCAGTAAAAATAACTATTGTTTAAATTGCTTTCTGTTTTCCAAAACAAAAAGAATTTAGCTATTTTAAATTCAGTGATCCAAAATTTTGTGCCTTTTTGTTCTTGTTCCTAATTATTGCTCGCGTGGAGTCAGATGTGTCCTATATTTGGAATTATAAATTGTTAAGAAGACAGCTCACAGATTCCTTGATCATAGTTTAACTAGCTGTAAAACATGACAACAATCTCTTTTACAGAAGGCAGACCTGTTTGGTGATTGTGGTAAATGGTGGATTAGAGAACTGTATGCAAAGGTAGGACGGTGGTGTGTAGGGGGGTTGATTTGGTTATGAAAAATGGTAGCAGTTACCCCCCACCCCCAGTATTGGCATTAAAGTGACCTGCAAGGATGGTCAAAAAGACATGTGATTTTAACTGGAGCCGTGAGGTAACATCAGAGTAAACCTGGTAATGAAAGACAGTGAATAACATGCTAAAATCGTGCCGTCAAGGCGGTCAAGCACTTGAAATGAGGAATAATAACACACGTTCAAACATGTTTTTTACAATGTTCAGGAAAAACTGAAATTAGATCTAAATTAGAAATTAGAATGAAACTCAGTATTTCATGGTAATTGTGATATCTTGGCTTATGACGTGATTTCCTGAGCCCTCGATGGGTGCTCGGTACGGTATAACGTCTTTAGTTCAGTGTAGCTCACCTTATCGTGGGCTCAATCAAAACAGAAGCATTAATTAAAAGCTCAGCTAGATGGAAATCTAGCGTGCTTTGGAGGCTGTAAGGGTTATAAAAACAGCTATTGAAATGCTAAGTCCGCTCTTAAAGATGCCTCAGTGCTCTGTCAGCATCGTTTTGTCATTAAGCGCGAGAGTTGGTACGACTCTTGTCTGGGCTTGATTATTCTGAATGGAATGAGTACCTGATTCACGGAAAACCTCAGCACTTCAACCTCAGGAGGTGGCCTGGCTACCGCGGCGACAAGACCGATGCCAGGGCAACGAAAATAATGCAACTGTTCGGTTTTATGAAGTGTCTTAATTTTAAGGGACATTAGGCCTTGACTCTGTTCATTCATCTCTTGGAAACAGAAAATTTCTCCTCCTTTTTTTGACACTGCCCAGGAGCCGTTTGGCATTCCGCAGAAACAAGGAATAGCTCGAAACTTCATTCATGCGTAACGAAAAAAAAAAATCCTTTTCTTAAGCCATTACATTGTTGTTCCAAGTGAGGCGGTCTGTGGATTTTAAGTCATGCGCTTCAGTTTTAAAGAGTTGTATTGTACACTGAGACAGATGCTGGACACACACGAACACTGAATAACACTCATGGTACTTTATAATGTATGTGACGGAATGCTGTGGCTTTCTAGCATATGTGTGACTAAGCTACAAGGCAATATGAGCTGTGTGCTTTTGAACCATGGAAGGAAAATGGACTTCACGGGATATAAACAGCAGGATGTGGATTTGCCACAGGAAAGACACATAACTCAACAAGACAAAGGCAATTCATTTTAAGAGAATGTTATAAAAAAAGCTTAGTATTATTCCAGAACTCAGGTGTCAGCAATGTTAAAAATAACCCTAAACGGGTTGTGGTCATATAGGACAGGACGTGGCACAGAACGTGGGAAGTAATGCAAACTGCAGTTAGCTGTTACAGGAACATCATCTCAAGTGATCTTACTTCATGAAAATGAGTTCCAGGGAGAGCACGCAGTCTGTCGTAAGGGGTTCTGTTGCACCTGTATATAAAAAAATCACATTATTATTACTATTCCCGATGCGCTAACCAGCCACGCACGGTGTACAGACAGCGCTAATGACCTCCTGGAAAGCACGTTTCTGCAGGAATTCTCTAACTTGCTCATGAGTTTGAGTGGCTCAAGATGCCGTGCTCAGATTAGGCTGCTGTGCAAAGAGTCGTGCAAGGAAGGTGGGGCCTGAAATATATTCCAAGTTTCTTCCATTTTAAAGAAACTGGCCTGGGTCACAAAGCAGTGAATCCCGTGGCGATGTCTTCCCCCGCCCCAGTGCCGCTGAAGTACAGAGGAGTCTGAATGGAGGCTGTCAGCTGGAGTAAAGGCCAAAGGGGTTTGTTTTAGCTATTAAATCAATCCGTTGTTGAAGCCCGCATTTTGGTGCCATCGCTATAACAAGACGAGCTTCGTATCCATCCACACTTTATCTTGCCATACGCCTCATGTGGACACAGAGCCAACACTGAGCTACAGGTAATAAGACCAATTATCCACTCATTCAGTGAAGCCACTATGAAAATCCATCGCTCAAGCGGTTCAGGATTTGCTCATCAGAAGCGACAGATATCTACAGAGCAATTCCACGAATGTAGTTTTTTCTCGTCTGTATGTTTTCATAAACCGTACATGGAAAACATTCCCGTGGCACGACACTGTTTTCTTAGATGCTGCGCAGCCTGACAAATACGTTGCCCTTTGTTCTTGCCGTACGAGGTCTTACAGCAGGTGGCAAAATCATCACAAAGGCACTAAACGACAGCCGCGGAGGCGCAGGTCCATTAGAACCTCCACTTCAGAACGGTCTTTAACGCAGCCTGAATCAGTAGTATTGTCTGCCCCCAGAGCCTCTGTTGGCTGCAGGTCAGTTATACCCTTGAGAAGAGTAATTGGCCCAAACTGGTACAGTAAAGCATTCAGCTCTATAACCTGACGAAGAAATCGGTTGTTAAAAATTAGCCTTGAATTGAAACAAATAGGGGAAGAAAGTATCAAGCAGAGAGTTTATTGATAGACCATTTCATAGAGGAAAAATATTACAAAATAAAAAAAAAAGGTGTTATGGAATTTATTATGTTGTTAGTAGATGATCTATTATCATGTTCCGTGCTGAAGCGCATAGACCTCACGGCATGTAACGGAACCAAGCAGCTCCGAGTTGCCTTATTCAGTTTTATTTTTATTTTTGTATTATAACACATACAGCAGTACGTGACTTTGACATCCTGGCCTACTTAATGTTTGTTCGTTTGTTTCATTTTACATTTAGTTTCAAGACGTGTTAGCAGAATCGCACACTGTAACAAATGTGACAAATAAGGAAGATTTATGTTATAAGTCTGTAATGAGCATAAACATTAACTTCCCTTAAATGGCAAAGTGCCATTCATGACTGACAATCTGATAACTTCATATATTTTTCTGGCTCTGTTGTCCAAAGCAACCTGCAAGTCTGTATTTTTAAGCTTAAAAAAATGCAAAATACAAAGTGACGCAGTTTGCATCCTCTAAGTCAGATGGCAGATTTGTTGCGTTGGTGCCAGCTGGATAAGGGGGAAAAATCGTATCAAGAATTAAATTACATTTCTAATCCACGGAACTTTACACCATGGTAAAATACAAAATGATACAGACCACAGGCAGAGAAGATAACAAATAAAATGAAAAAATCAGTGAAGGAACCTCCCCATGATCACAGGAGTCTGAAGCACAAAAAGACAACATGCAAAGTTTTCTTGTGCTGATCATTCGTGACAACATGCCCACCTTCAGGCAGCCCCCGCTGGTCTGAATCACCAATAAAGACAAGAACCATTAAAAATCCAATACCAGAAATGAACCTCCCAGCATACTCAGGACACGGTTCATGCGGCAAGCATTAATTCTGGCTGATAATGGATCTGGTATCTGCGCGGTCGTCCTAAGCAGCGCGCTCGCTGCAGTCGCAAAATCCCAGCAATAAATTAAACATTTATTTGATTAGCCAGTAGCAATCTCGACTTTGTTCTGTTTCTAATTTAATTATCCATTCAAGTAAGGAATATGTTTTTTATCTTTAGCTTCCTTTTGGGTTTCATATCTGCACACCTAATCGAATGAAAGCGAGCGCGGCGCATTAGAATGGGTGAAAACAATATGATGCCACGCGCGTCCTGTGGCACACTCAGAAATTATCCCAGCGTTTGCTGTCGTCTTGCCAAGATGTGCTTTTGAAGATGGGTCTTTAAATGTTCGCAAACAAGCAATAAAAACAGTTATCAGCGGCGATGTTTTCATTGCAGAGGGGGCGCCGAGATGTAATTCACAACTGTGGCCCCCTCTCTGTAGCCCCCGGAAAATGCATGTAAAAGGTTCTGTGTCAAGGTGACCAGCACTTTAGCTCATGGAATGCAACCTCTCGGTAATGCTGTGGCTTTCGGCAAAGTGGCACCTGTCATCCGAGGGGCTCTTCAAAATGTTTTTTTTTCCAGAGATTTTCAGAGGGTATCGGATGCTTGTATGTCGGACGCCAATGGCGTGCCTGCGGAGAGGACCCGCTTTTGCCTGATGGCACAGTAACGCATTTACTTGACTGATGGGAGCTATTTAATCGGCTCGCCGGGTCTTTTTTATGTGCGAGCTGAGCAAGAGAAAAGGATTTCAGATAATTACGCTGGAAATGGGCGCTAAGATTCACGTGCCAGCCAATAGCTGGGCGCTGCTGCGGAATCATTCATCAAATTACTGTGCTGTCAAAAAACAAAAATATTGCGGCTGTGTAAACAAAAGCAGGTGCGTCCTATTCACAGGAATATGACACCCTGTACACGCTGCCTCAATAGCAAGATAGTGGCTTGACGTTTCTAATAGGCAGTCACCATTAGATAATTCTACAGCACTGCAAACCAGACGGACCCACGTCCGTTTTATTATGCTAAAATCCATACACTTTATGCAAGTAAATTCATGGACAGTACAGAGCAGGAATCATAAAATAGCAGAAGCTGCAATTAACTACAAGTGCTTTGCTGACTGCGCAAACTCAAGTCCACACAAATTATATTAATTTCAGTACGTCTGAAAATCCGGACGTGATCCCAAAAGCAGTGTCAGTGCATGCACCTTGTCATTAATTTTTGAGGGGTACTTATTCAGCGCTGGGGCAGAGGAAGTCCAGTGGCTGTCCCAGAAAACCTCGGGGGGCGAGGACAGGCTTGCTGGAGACAGGACCCTAGCCCTCAGAAAATACACACACGTCTGGGCAAACCCTGAGGCAAGAAAAAATAAACACACCAAAAATGTGCATCTTTCAGTTTGGATTGGTGCGCACCCGCGCACACACACACACACACACACACACACACACACACATACACATACACACACAGAGAAAGAGAGACACAGTACCAAGGCTAGCACCAAACTCACAACCGCAGAGGTGTAAGAACAGAATGGTTCCTGCTGAGCTGTTGTGTTCCCCGCTCTGTTCATGCCAATTACTTAGGAGACATATAAAACTGGATTCTCATTATGCACTAAACACAAGGCCCACAAAGTGCTGAAAGGCTCCCAGTGGAGCTACAGGAATGTAAAGCACTGAATTCTGGGTAACTTTGAAAACGTATCGATAGTTCAAACACAGCAGTCTGTGAAATGTACCACAACCTAATGAATTTCAAAAAATTTCAAAATGTTTTTTTTGTGCCCCTCCCTCCCCAAAGCTAGTATCACGCGACAACAACACAAAAGTTCTTTAAGAAACATGCACAACGTGAAACTCCATTAAAAATTTAGATCATCAGAATTCACTGGTTCTTCCAGAAGTGGCAGATGACAGATCTAGGAGATGCAATGTGAGACTGGTGACAGTCAAAATTTGCCAAAACAGATGTTTAATATCTGCTGGCTTTTGGCAGCCTACAGAACTAATAACGCCAAAAACAATGTGTCACTGGGAAAACAAAATCGTATTAACACCGTGTGTCTTTTAAATGTACACAGATGTGCACAGAAATGTGTAACACATGAAAAGATACATATCAGGTTTCACACTTGGCTCAAAGTAAACATAAGAAATTACACCAGACTTTTGTATTTTTGTGCTCTGATGCTAACAACTAATCAGATGACCCTAACATTATCAAATAGATGCAAGTTCATAGCTAATGTGACATTTTCAGTCATGGAATTTAGATTTGTTTTTTATTTTTAACTGACAAGAAAATACTTTAATGTTCAGCCACAGATGTAGGGCCACTTGGAGAGTTCATTGGTAATAGCCTAGCGACAGAGTCCAAATAATCAAATACCAGGAACAACGCACAAAAGTAAGGGCCAGGAGATCCATCAAAAAGGTGGTGTAAGACCCAGAAGAAAGGGAACAATAGGAGGACATGGTCAATTGGGGTCAACAGAGAATGGAGGCACAGAGAGCTCTACACCTAGAAACGAGGAGACACGCTGAAGAAAGAGAGAAAAGGAGACCATTAAACTGGTAACCAGCAAGACATACTCAGCATGACTCAAAAAAAACAAAACCTGACAGGAAACTAGTGGAACTCTTAATCCTAATAAAACACATACAGGAAAGCCGGCCCATGTGCAAACACTCAGAAACAAAGGAGAACCTGAGGAGTCCTGACCAAGAAACAATGAGACCACACGTAGATAAAGAAAACAGGGTAGAAATGGAACAACATAGAAAGGAACAGGGAACTTAGGTGCTAGAAAAAGATGAGAAATCAAGACTGGGTAACACAAAATGGAGCATGGTGACCAAGGGAGAGTGTCCACCCAATAGGGGGGGCACCAGTTCCATCATGACACTCCTGGACTGGAATAAACACATAATAAATTAAATATTCTCCACATGACTGTGATATAAAAACTACCTGTTTTGACAGATTCCTTCTTTACACCCACTGATATCAGTTCAGATACTAATCTTTTCTGTGTTGCATTTACAGTAAATTTTTTAGCTCATTGGCAATTAGGTAAAAAAAAAGAAAACAATTGCCATTTATTTCTAGGTTTCATTTAGGGACTATGTACTGTTTAGGAATTGCACTGAATTGCACTACCAACATTGCAAACAATATTAAAGTCATCATTGTAGTTCAGATGTAGTAGGGCTGGATGTCATTTACCGAATTCCAAAATCCTGTCGGATGGGAGATTGACAGCTTCCTACTTAAACCGTGTGTTTATGCAACACCCCTTAATGGTGATAGAAATATTTTTATGTTAAACTTATGCTGTTTAAGACTGAATTGGACTGACTTTAATGCTAATAACGTAAAGTACATGATGTAGTGTTCTGTGTTTTACAGTATTTGCAGAGAATTCAGAATCTGAATGCTTATCAGGCAACAGACATAATTATATAAGCTTCCTCTGGGAGGTTTATATGATTTTTCTTTTAGATTATTGTAAGCTCAACTGATTAGAAATTGAATTGAAGATAACATTTAAATCAGATTTCCTTTGTATTAAATCTTTATTTGGTTTTTTTCTGCCGATGCTAAGGTTAGGTGGATGACAGTGTATGTTAATTAGTCGTATTTTGTTTATAAATCTTTTGAGAGATCAGAGTGTTGAATAAACGCATTCGAACGCAGTGGTGCTGGCTCCGTTTCAGCTTGGGGGGGGCACTACTACCACTGGCATTCAAGGAGCATACATTGTGACTGGGGGGGGGATTTTCTCTTCTCCAAATATTGAAGGGGGTGCATGACCTTCCCCCCAAATCTACACCTATGTTCAAATCCATTTCTTCTTACTGAAAACTTTTTGAAAATGTCTTCAGCCGTGTGCATGTACGAGGACAAACAGAAATGTTGGTCAGAAATCCCAATTAGCAGGGAAGCAACAAGCGGGTGTGATATGGCTGTACAGCGGCAGGGTAAAAAAGGGAAAAGAGGGATATACCAGCTGTGTTGTTCTTGGACGAGATGCGTGTGGAGATGTGGAGGCATTTAGGGTCTGCCTGTGCGTGCTGCTCCGGTCGCATTCCCGGCATTAGCCTTCTTATGTCCATGGCTGCCAACACAAGGGAAAATGAGCTGCCGTTACAGAGGCGTGCGCACACACAGCCACACACACACACACACACACACACACACACGTATCTGCACACTAGGCACTTCTCGTTTAGTCTGTCAGCATGAGAATTAAAGTTCTATAAGAGAGTAGCTTTATAGCAGCATGGTGGCTCGCTGGGTAAAACATCAGGCTGGAATGCAGAAGTCTCCCAGCTCAAATCCCAGCCCAGTCAGCCATGCCCTGAGCAGGACGCTCTGTGCTAGCTCCCCGGGCACCACACGTAGCTGACTACTCTTAGGGGATAGGCTAAATGCAGGGAATTAATTTCCCCATTGTGGGACTAATAAGGAATTAATAAATAAGAAATTTGTTTGGAGTTTAACTACACAGTACGGTGCACGGGGCTGACAGCAGGCTGTGATATCCCTTGCAACAGCATTCTATCTCGTTAAAATAACTATCACCACAGCTTTATAAATTTTTTATATTCCTCTGTCCCTGTGAGTGCTGTGTTCAGAGGCGTATATGTGTTCTAAGAGGTGAAGTATAAATAATTATGTCACATAAATGTACATTAACTTCCTGCCGAATACAGCAAGTCCCAAGACTAGACATAAATATTTTTTTGTGTTTGACTTTATTACTACGGCAACTTAATCAGAATTCTCTTTTATGATGTTCACAAAAGACAGAAGAAAGAATACTTGTAGTCATGTTTACTTCTGTACTCTGTTTGACAGTGGAGTTGGGGGTGTTTAAACAGATGTTTACTCCGGGTATGCTGTGGGAGTAAGAGCAGATAGCATGTCATTTCAAATATGAAGAAATTTAAGTAGTCTCAACTGATAGCTTAGTGCATTTCAGAATACAAGGCATTTTGACTTAATTAAGGTAGCATGCTGTCAGTTTAGAAAACATGAAAGTCATTGTACATTTTCTATGGTACAGTTCTTCACATGCACTTATCAGGTGGTGTTGTTGATGAACTATGGGCTGTCCTCTCACTTTTGGAGATAAGAGAATTGCATTTGTCCACGACACACATTTATTCCTTTTCACTAGGAACAGAAGACGTTTTTTTTTTTCCTCCACCATAACCTAATTTCTGCAAGCGCAGATCCATAAAGTATAGCCCAGGAAATGTTCAGGTTTAGTGTCAGTAATTCTTTAAAGATAAATCCTCACCACGGTTTCAGGCTTGCTACATTACAACTGCACCGTTAAAAGCATTATATTTAACAAGAATAAGCAAGCAGTTTAGCCTTTCAATTTTCTGATATGTCTGGATGTGTCGGATAATTGGACAGTCTGGATAAAAACCCTCACAGCAACTAACTCCCTTTCAGCAGCACAGTGTGTCCCAGTTCCCTGGAACGGTGCTCAGTTCGACACGTGTCCCAAATAAACAGCGATATGATGCTGGGACAACGATTGCTGGCGTGGCTTAATTCACAAGGGCAACGTCACGCGGAACTGTGTGTTTCAGTCCGTTTCAAACTTTTCAAGACATGTTTTATGTGATTAAAGGCTCTTAATTTGACATTAAAAGAAAAAAGAAGTTTGGCTAGGTTACTGAAGCGGTGCGTCAGGTGACCGCAAACCTGCTAATGTCCGGCCTTTTTGGGTTGTTTTTGCTGCATGGCTGAAATTGCCCCGAGCTTCGGAAATTGGTTTTTGAAATGAAGAATGGTTTGTCAAATATATCTTTCTGGTGTCTCTGGCCTACCGGGAGGGCATGGACCAGCTTCTGCAGCCATTTTGATTTGAAAATTCACAGCTAAGCATATCCCCCAAAATTCATTGCTCCGAAATTGCTTGTTTAGCTTGTTTGCTGAAAAGCACAGCAGGTCAGCCTCGTACAAATGGGCTCACTTTCGAAATCACTTCGCTTTTTTTTTTTTTGCTGAGCGGGATGCGACGCGGAGTCCAGCTCGCAACTTTTAAAACGATTTGTGAAGAATCAGGTGGTGTTGCCGACAGAATGAAAAGCAGCATCTCACCTAACACCCCCTGTTCGCAGATGTAATTTAAGCTAGGTGACACTGTCAGGAAAGAACTACAGAACTTGCAATGTAAAGGTCTGCATGCTTGGGCGAGGGGACATGGGCGTGCAAGTCAAACCCAAGGATACCCCCCCCCCCCCACTGAACCCACTACAGCAGTCATTGTAGCCCTACTGTGTGAACTTTAACTCTGGAGACAGTGGGACAAGATGTATCTTGTATGCACAGCAGTCTGTGTTGGGCTTAGTTTTTAGGACTGGTGAATGAGTTTTAAATAATAACTTTGAACAAAGTGAAATGACCAGGTGCTGGTTTGAATAACAGATGTTCAGATTGTGTTCTGTGATGGAGTCACATGACAGTGAATTCTACACCCCCCCTGCCCCCACCCACCTGTCCTCACCCACCTGTCCTCATTACGTTCCACAGCATGAGGAGGTGAAACGGAGGCGAGTCCGCACTGGGATTGTACACTTAAGCAGTTCTAATTCTCTGGTATCCCATCTAAAAGTCCACTCTTTTTGTGACCTAGTGGGTTCCCCACCTCTGTAATCCTACCTGGGCGAATAGCTGCAGAACAGAGCGGATCACGGAGGCAAAACATACCGCATGCATCCACAATGTTCTTAATACGTTATGTAAATGTTTTATTTTCATCAAATGCTGTCTGAAAATCGGAGTAAGCATGTGGATCGCGTTAAAGACTCCAGGCTCCGTATTCAGACTGCATCAACTCGAAGGTTTTTGACTTGCTAAATCGTTGCCAAGAGCGTTACGTTCAGCAGCTGATAAAAAATAGACACAACGAGAACTTTGGGGGTAGTTAAAAAATAATTAAAGCTTGAGAGGAAAATCTTCAATGATTTCCCAAAAATTCGAAACCAGTTTTAAGCTTTTCTTTATAACATGCTCATTGCTCCTGCATTCAGGTGAAATCCGTAATGTTTTCGATCACGGTGTTGCTGTCTCTTACTCTCTGGTGGCATCCGTGTCGTTTCGGTCTTCTCTCGTTTCTGGAAAGATCATTACAAAACCTCCAATTAGTTATTGTAATGCAGATTTAGTAATTGAATTGTTTGTGTTTAATTCATCAGAATAACAAGCACTGCACTGTCTATTTTTGTCTCGTCAACATTTTCTACAATCAAACTAGAACAGCCAGGGGAAAAAAAACCTCTTTGCATAAGGAAAAAGTGAATTATGCTCTGAAATCACAGATCCGTGACCCGCGACAGCAAGGAATTACATTAACATTTTACTCATTTGGTCGGCTTTGTTATTCAGCATGCATAGACAAACTGCTAGACTCATAAAACACAATACAATAAAAAAATAGGGGATGTCTATGGCAGAAAGTTGAAAATATCCATACTTTGGGAGGCAAATGGAGTCTTGACACTTGTCAGCATGGCGAAATTCATTTTGATCCATTCTGATGTGGTAACATGATTTTGGATTTTTGCTTTAAAAGCTTTTATTCTTGTAAGTGCATTTTAATGATTTTATTTTAAAAAATTGACTGCACTGATAAGGTTTGTACAGGATTTCTTCGCATTAAATGAAAGTATTTGCACGCGTTTATAAAGAAGTAAAGACGGGTATTGATTCTTGCAGAAGTGCGCTGCATTCTACACTGCCCTCACTTCAGGAGACCATTGCTGTTGGACAGAATGTAATATTTGATTGGATTATAACATGACCTTCCTGAGCATGTGCACTTTCGTCAACCTTCTCTTGTCAAACCCTAATAGATTTTAAAGATTTTGTCCAACCAATGAGATTCCTAGAGTCAGTCTCACACTAAGGCTGGGTCCGCTGAACGGCAGAGACACCACCACCAATGCGACTGCAGGACTTCCAACTGATCTGTCATTGGACACACCCAAGTGGGCGCGCGCGCGCACACACGCACACACACACACACCAAGTTGGAAACACCAGTCAACCTAACCCGCATGTCTTTGGACTATGGGAGGAAACTGGGAAACCTGGAGAAAGCCCACCAAGCACGGACAGAACACGTAAACTCCACGCACGCAGAGCTGAGGCGGGAACCGAGCCCCAGACCCGGAGGTGCAAGGTGATGGTGCTAACCACCATGCCATCATCCAACCAATGAGATATAATTTACTAAAAATAATGAAATATTACATTGCAGTGGTGGTTCATTCATAGGAGAAATTCCCCTGCCTTAGGAGAACACCAGCTTTGTCCCCTAGCCAGTGCAAGTTCACAAGTTTGCACACCCTTTGAGGGAAGGATTGTGAAGCAGCACAGGCCAGGATAGCTGAACTCTACCCCCCAGGTGTCTGACCTTAAGAGGTCATTCCTGCCCACTAAGGCCCATGAGATGTTGCCTTTTGACACATGGTTTCACAGCAAAGATGGTTTCAAAATGTAACTACATCAGTCCTAAATAATGGCTCTTACTCGTGTGCAGTGATTGTGGAATAACCGCAGTCATATCTTTTACTAGCAACAAAATGAAAAGCCACATTTTCATTTAAAAATTAACTTTTAAAAGAGTTTTTCTTTTTTGCTCACACAGCCATTGCACAAATTAGAAACGTAGCCTGGCTTTGTATAATTTTCCCACAATCCTCTTCTGAGTTCATGCCAGTTGAGTGGACTTCTGCTGTTATATTAATTACATCCTCTTTCCATGAAATGTAATTGACCCAAACAGTCAAAAGAAAATCCACAAACACTTCATCGGCAAGCTGAGCTGTCACTGGTTGCAGGTTTTGTCTCATTTCTGGCTAACACATCTCAACATGGTGTCAAGTCACAAGTTTTTCCACCTGTGAAGCTCCAGACCATAAGCAACAGCCGTGCGTCATACGTCAGGGCAGAGCGTGGCTCGTTTCCCTAGCAACCACGTCTCTAACCACATGTAACTGACTCTTGTTTCGTGAAGGTCTATGTGATATTTACGTGTGATGTGAACAAATAGACAATTTTATTTTGGCCAGCTTTCAAAAATCAGATTTTTTTTTTTTAGTTGTAGAGGACATGAACTGCAAAGCTTGTAGAGCTTGTCCAAGGTAAATTATCTAATCATGTTTTACATGCCACTAATAACGCAAGAGGAAAATAGCAGATTTCAGTTAGCAGTATTTGTCCTGTGTGCCAAACTGTCAAATGTCAGAGTGTGAGGAAATTAACCATGCTGAGGTGTGTGGACTGTGCCCGCAGAACCTGGAGTCTCGCAGCTGTGTACTATTATCCAAAGTAAGATATAGCCCCTCACCCATGATGGAAACATGATGGAAAACCAGAGGGTAAAGGAGCCAAAAGCATCCCCTAGTTTTGTGGAGAAATAATGGCAGATTTACTTACTTGTACTTAAGTTGTCATGTTTCTCACCAGCCATGTGAGGCAGAGCTGGTTTGGACTTTGCTTCTTCTCATCCTGAGTGGATTCCTAAAATAATCTGGCAATTTTCTGAGACAGCTGCCTGGTTCCTGTGTCTCATCAGCCTGAGCTTCTGCGCCAAGCTGTCACGGTTACAAACAGGCCTAAATACGTGGTAGACCTTTTCTTTCTGTGGTGTGTTTGTTGAGCTGTTACCAAAAGATGTGCAAAACTCATGCAAGACACAAATGGCTTTTGATGTCTTTGCTCATTCTTGTGAAGTGTTTCTTTACAAAATAACATCATTTATAGAAATTAATATTAGCAAAATGTAATCATTAGAAAAGCAGCAACTAAAGTATTACACCAATAATTAATTTTTAAATATCCCACCCACTTCATTATTCCCTTCACTCTGCAGCTGTCCTGCTTTTTAATTGGTTGGCCCAACCCTTTGATGCAGTCACACTCTTTTTATATGTATTGACATGAAAATGCAATTCATTTTACTCTTTACATGTCTTCCTTCCTGGTGTGACAGGGTTATTCTCAGGGGTGCCCTTAATGGCATGTCCAGTCACTCTAAGACAGCTGAAACCTCGGTGCTCAGTAGCTGCTAACGTTCCTCACGTAGTAATCTCATTTTGCCTCCAGGTTGAATTAGCATTCGCAGTGCATCACTTGCGCTAACGGTTTGTGCTAAAACAGGTGCAAATCAATAGCAACTCTCAAGTAGGTCTTTCGGTATAACGACCTCAGTGTTATCTTAGTGCTAAATGATGGACCTGCAGCAAGGCAGAAGGTCAAGAGCTGTCTAAGAGCTGAGCATCAGAAAGGACTGCAGCAGACAGAGCTGCCTACTGTTCCAAAATGATTGGTTGTACATGTCAGCCAATCAAGCAGCTCTCGGAGTCAGGTTTTGACTTCTCTGTTGCGTCAATCTCAGCTACTGTGTAAAAGTGTCTCTCTCTGTCTCTCTCTCTCTCTCTCGCTCGCTCTCTATACAGCAGAACTCAACCTAGGTACAAACGAATACACAAAAATGAAACAGACCCTACAAACACTGTGTGGTAAGTCAGAGAATCTCCATCTCAGCAGCGATGTTCTCCCAGGAACAGCCAGACATAATAATCGAGGAAATGTGTGTGTTCATGTCATGTAAATGCACAAACAATTGAGCAATCAGCAATTAAGCATCCGATTTTGATGCAGACCGCAACGTTCTAAAACAAAACACTGTCGCAGACTGTCAAACAGAGCAATTAAACAATTTTCATTTACAAAAATTAAATTAGGGAAAAATAAACATGTTTGCAAACACAAAAAAAAAAATTCCAATTTCACACATGACGGCTAATCCTTTACAATATACATTAATGGGAGGGGGTGTGGATTGATACATGGTTGTGCATTTTTTTTTTAACAGTTCAGAAACAAAATCACCCTGTTCTCATTCAGCTAATTATTATGTTCAGTGTCGCCCGTTGAGTAGCACAAATTGGCGTGATATTGTGTGGTGTACATATTCATGTTGTTTCTGCGGAAACGAATGAACAGACGGCCTTTCTTCTTGATATGCCGTCTTCACCGATGCACCTTCACCTCTTACCATGTGCCTTCAGAGAAGGTCACCCCATGAAAGGGATTGTTCCTACCCCCACCACCTGAGCACCGGACCTGTCGGAGCTCACCTTTTTGTTTTTGTCTTTTTGCTTCTACCGATGGGACCTTCCTCCAGATGCTCAACATGATCTACATGACGGTAGATGTTGTGGGCATGTTTGCATTTTTTGTCCCAGGAGGTCACAATTTGAGTTAGGTGTTTAACAACCTGCACAGCTGCCGAAAAGATGTGGTTTAGTTTCACATATGGGTTTTCTTTGAAAAGTGTGAGCTCAGCTGGAGAATGAATGGGGTAGATGCAATTAAATCATATTTGGATGTGACAGAAAAGGTAAAAACCCAGTCATGGTAGCTTCTCCAATTCTTGCTTTTTTTATTGTTTGTTCACTGTGTGTTAGCACAAGGCTACACATCTACAAACATGTAAATCTACATTTTTACATGCCAGATATTCTCTTTTGGATGCTGTATACCAATTAGTCAAACAAACTGCATGCAACCTGTGGAGTTATTTACATTGGCAGATAACCTTAATCGTTAAATTTGACTTGAGCGCACACACTTGTATAGAGTCACTAAGCAACCATGTGGTCAGGGTATGTGTGTGTTCGTGTCATGGGGTGTGGTTTGGTGCAGTTTGTTTAGTGGATACTACGTGCAGAGCTGATGTTTGGTTCCTCGCTGTGTTTTTAAGGCCAGAGTGTGTGTAGGTTGCTCTCGGTGTGCTGGCCCAGGATGTAATTGACAAAGAAAACAACTTCCTCGCCCCTCCGATGTTACGGCCTTTTTCAGGAAATAAGTGGTGTGAACCCAGTCTGTCACCTGTGTGCCAGTCATTAGGAACTCTACACTCTGGCGGAAAGTCCCCCGGAGGAGAGCTGAAAGCCAGTCTCTGGTCAAGCTGGTCAGATGGGGGGCGAGCCTCTCTCTCTCTCTAGTCCCTCCCTTCCATGCTGTTAAGTGCCTTAAATTATTTCTCTTCAAGCCACGCTTTTCAGGACGAGCTCTTGTCTGTCCGTCTTGCTGAAGGAAAAACGTCAGTTTCAGACTTCTGCATCATCTCAAGATCCATCTCCAAGGTGAGAGCTTTTCTCCGCAGTGCGGTTACGTTGCCTGGGAAGGGAGTGGTTCTCCAGCTCCTGGGTTGGGCTCTTCATTGACCAGACAAAGCCTCTCTCCACACTGTGTGTTTTCACACACACACCGAGCTCTGAATAAACCCTCCCAGGGGTAGAGCAGTTGGACTGTAACCCCTCAGGATGTGCCCTTTTTTAAATGTGATCGTTTGAGTGGGGGAGGGATCCTCAGTGTCTCTCATGGGGATGCTTTACAACAGTAATTATAAACATCTAAACGAGGTTTTTCCGCTTAACAGTCCCTAAAAATAGTCCACCCCCCTTCCCACGAACAAACCTAAACAAACACTCCATTTACCTCAGCTGATTACGTCTTTTCTTAATGGTTAAATGGACATTCAGCCTCCCGAAGGCTATTCTTAGTGCATTCTGAGCTAATTTCACCCTAATTAATGGTGGCTGACACCCTATAATATCTTTTAATTACAGTTTTATACCAGAGGTTTACAGTTCCAGCTGAGATAAAGATTTTGCTCTCTTCACACTGTGCCATTTGATTATGTTTTGCCTGCAGAAATTATGTATTAAGTAAAAATGGACCAATTTTACATATGCTTATTAAAGGAAATAAATGGTTTGTATACGTAATTATAATGCACGGAACAGTTTGGTTTTGTTAATGACCTGACAACACAAATGTTACTCACTTCTGTATTTTATATAAACTAGAGTTATGTATACATTGGTATATTTTATATAAACTGGAGCATAGCTCTTGACCCTGTTGAACTTGTTACCATGTAAATAGGTTTAAGGCCAATTTCGCTAAACTGGGCCTTGTTTATTTGACGTTATTGCGGAGATATCAAAGTGGTACGGTGTGTTATTTCTGCGCCGTAAACTGTTGCACGTTGTACGTATCACTAATTTAAAAGTGCCCTAAAAGTGTAAATGACATTTCGTCACATTTCACCAGTAAAGCTAATGGCACTTCCACAAGTCGGACCCCGAGGTGAGGTGCTGAAGATAAACAGATCAGAACTGTACTTACCAACAAACAACACATCTAAAGAAGTGAATTAAACTAGCCATGTTTTTGTACATATGTAAATTATTTGATTCACTAGTAATGTGTGTCCTGGATATACTTATATTTTTTTGCTGTTATGCTGTTGCATAAGAGTCACTCAAACCAAAGTCCTGCTTTTATTTTTTTTCATTTTTTTCCCCCATAGAAATAATTCATGGACGATAAATTATGTAGCCATAATTATATAACACTTATTTATTTTTTAGGTTTCATGCTTTTCAAGGCAGCCACAAAGAAGTTCTGTTATGATTGTTTGCTCAGTAATGTTAAGGCCTTCAAAGGTATGAAAACAATGTCTGAACACAAAGAAGGCGGTGTCCTGGCCGCGGGGCTCTCTGGTGTTCGAACTGCAGGCCCGTCAGGCTCAGCCGGACCGGTTGACTTTCCAGAACATTCCGGCTGTTACTCTGGAGTTTTTTAATCAATGTTAGTGTTTGCTCCCCTGAGGTATTGGCACAAAAACACACAGAGATCTTATTAAGCACTTGATTAAATGCCCTTTAAGTCTATAACGAAAAATAAATAAATGTAATAAAGGTGCCTTATTATCTTTTGCCTAGCAGCTTTTTGTAGTCAACATTTGCACTGAGTACAGCTTTACCCGTTTATCAGTAGCAGAGTTTTGGGGAGTCCGGTCTCTTTCTCCCCCCTCCCCACCCGGCTAGACACATGCCCCCCCCCTACCCAACC